>PVIA01004108.1:0-143587 GCA_004024845.1 Tonatia bakeri
TAACTGTTATTCCATTTTCTGTCTTTATGAATGTTCCTAATTTAGGTACTTCATGTAAGTAGAATCACACAATATTTGTCATTTTGTGACTGACTTATTTCACTTACCATGATCTCCTCAAGATTCATTCATGCTATTGCATGTGTCAGAATTTCATTCCATTTAATGGCTGAATGATGTTCCAGACTATGATGTACCACATTTTGTTTATCCATTTCTTCTGAGTTCCTGAAGCTCAATTCCAATTCATGTGGAGGGGGCATTTCTCATGCCACCAGTTCTTGAGATGCCAGCTAGGTCAATTCTGGCACTATCTAACCACAGATAGTGTTAGATTTCACAGGCTAAGGGTTCAGTCCTACAGAACTGCCCACTTCTGCCATCCCCACTTCAGATGCCATTCAAAACCCCAGGTTGTCACCTGTGCTTCTGACTGACCAGCTATATGTGGGGTTTCCCACAAATCCCCCCTTGAACTTCATATGTCAGTCACCAGTTCAAGTTGTTACCTGTACTTATGACTGACTGGCTACAAATCAGTTTCCCTCAGGTCCCTCCTCAAGGTTCAATTAATTTGCTAGAGCAGCTCAGGGAACTCAGAGAAACATTTTACTTGCTAGATTACTGGTATATTATAAAAGCAACAGGCAGATGGGACAGATGCATAGGGCGAGATGTGTGGGAAGAGGTGTAGAGCTTCTGTGCACCATTCTTCCCAAATCTCTGTGTGTTCACCAATGTGGAAGCTCTTTGAACATTCCCCTTTTGGATTTTTATGGAGGCTTCGCCACATAGGTAGGATCAACTAAATCATTGGCTATTGGTGATTGATTCAACCTCCAGCCCTTCTCTCATCAAAGGTCAGAGGTGGGACTGAAAGTTCCAATCCTCTAACTACAAGGTTGGGTTTTCTGCAGCTAGCTCCCATCCTTAGGTATAGTCTAAAAGCCACTTCATAAACATCTGCAAAAAAGCTGTTGGAGTTTTTAAAGAGGTTGTGTTGACTCTGTAGGTTGCTGTGGGTAGTATTGTCATCTTAACAATGTTAAGCCTTTCAATTCATGGACACAGTATGTTTTTCCATTTATTTATATCTTCTTTAATTTTTTTCAGCAGTGTTTATAGTTGTCAGTGTATAAGTTTTGAGACTCTCTGGTCAAATTTATTCCTTAGTATTGTACTCTTTTTTATGTTATTGTAAATTGAATTATTTTTTAAAATATTCCTTTTGGATTGTTCATTGTTAGTATATAGAAATGCAACTGATTTTTGTATGTTGATTTTGTATTTTACAACTTTCAAGGAGGGGATCATGGGAATCTCTAATTTATAGCAAGTTGGTCAGAAGCACAAGTGAACAACCTTGGATTTGCTATTGGCATCTGAAATGGCAGGTGCAGCAGTCTTGTGGGACTGAGCCCTTACTCTGTGTAATCTAACTTCAGGTAGGTGGTATCAGGGCTGGACTGAATTGCAGAGCACCCAGTTGGTGTCCCTAGAGTTGGAGAATTGCTTCTTATGAGAAAACTCCCCATATATCTGATCACAGAAAATATTCAGTATTGTAGTAGAAGAGAAACACAGCAGTGTTTTTTCCTAGGCATTCTGCTTCTTTTGTGAACTCCTTGTCATCCACATGAAGAGGTTAAAAAGATGGCTTAATCAAATCTAATAAGAAGTTGGCAAAATCAGATTTATCAAAAATACTTCACTGTTGCCATCAATGAGGACAAATTAACTGCCACTTGGAAACATATTCAGGCTTAGTGAAGAAACAATATAAGCATATGACAGCTAAGGAGCTCCATGTCAGCACATGGGAATCACCAGAGAAGACAAGGGGAGATGAATGGGAAACTTGTAGGATCTCGATCCACATGAGTACCCAGTCAGGCTAACCCTGTGTCCAGTAGCAGGGCTCCAGTGAGCTGTGTTTCCTGAGGTTGTTCTCCATAACTTTCACATCTAATGTGTTAGAAGAAGATAGAGAAAATTACCAACATGCAAATTACACATGACAGAGATAGTCATTAGGCTGTCCACAAACTTGGAAAAAAGTGGAAATTGTGAAAGAAAAAGGAGATTGGGGGAGTGGAGGAAAACAAACATTCTGGGAACAATGAGTTTTGTTTCTTAGATAAGGTAGTTAGCTGGTAGCTAGCAAAAATACCAGCTTTTGGATTGGCATATTATCTTGGGCTATTAAGGGAAAAAATAAAGTACTTCCCTCTCTAAAAAACCTTGGGAATTTAACTGTAGGATATGTATGACAGGCTATCTCTCTGTAGTCTTACCAATGACCTTCATTTAGTACCTGTGCCAAATCAGAACCATTTCCCTTACCTGGTGTTTCTTAGGTTTTCTTTTATTTTTTTGAAATGATATGGATAAAATGTAAGTAATTTCATATTTTTTATGTCAATGGCATGACATAACTTTTTTATCTAGACCTAATGAATACAAGATTATTTAACATGGGATTTTGTGTGTGTGTGTGTGTGTGTGTGTGTGTGTGTGTGTGTGTGTGTTTGGCTACAAAGAAATTTTACATTTAGATTTTCCTTGTATCATATAATTGGCATTATCCTTTAACCAACGGTTGCACATTATTCTGAGCATGACTATCACTCTAGACCCAAACACCAAACTTTTTTTCCTTAATCTTTGGCACATAGAAAGACCTGGCATAATGCACATTTTGAAATGCATTTTTATTACCTGATTTAATATATAATGGATTACCAGAAATCATCCAAAAATTACTAATGTATTTCCTTATTGGTGACAGATGTTCTATTAAGCATTTAGTATACAAGGGTGTTGTTTATCTTATTTGTGGTTTTCCTGAATTGTGATAAGCTAATAAGATCTTTTGAAAGTTTCTTATCTTCTTGAGCTAATGTTTTCCCTCTGGCCAATGGGGTAGACTGCACATTATTTCGGATACACTTCAAAGACCTGTGTGCAGTTACTGTTCATTTCTGCTAGGTGGCATGTGTCAACACCTCTTCCTGGAAAGGGAGAGGTTTTGGGGGGTTGTTGTAGTAAAAACATATGTGATTTTTTTATGAAGCCCTTCTTCTCTTTAAATAAATTAGCACTAATAAAAGATTTTTACAGCCCTGGAAGTTGTGGCTTAGTGGATTGAGTGCAGTCTGAAAACTGAAAGGTAGCTGGTTCCATTTCCAATCAGGGCACATGCCTGGGTTTTGGGCCAGGTTCTCAGCTGGGGGTGTGCCAGAGGCAACTGAGAAGCAACCAATTGATATACCTCTTGCACATCGATGTTTTTCTCTTTCTCCCTCTCTTCCCCTCTCTCTAAAAAGTAAACAAATAAAATCTTAAAAAAAGATTTTTACAGAAATTTGAGCACCCTTCCTTCACAAATAAATATTCTTAGGGGATTGGGCCCAAATGTGTTTGTGCATAAATTCTCTTTTTGAAATTGTGCAGTAGCAAGAGATCATTGATAATATTATGTAAAACTGATACTGTTTTATAAGATTAAAAAAAGCAAAGAATTTTCAAGACGAGGAGTGAGTAGATCTTTTATATTTTTACGAGTCTTCCAAGTTGCCTACAGTCAAAATCCGAGTTAGACGGTTGGCCACCTGTAAGCAACACACACATAGAGTGTAGATGCTTATGGAGCCCTTGAAAATTGCTTGAATCCACAAACAGCCATAGACAGTTTTTTTTTCCTACATTAGCACAGTGAACTCTAACTCTTGGCTTTTAATGTTTATATTCAATCCCCACCTTACAATGAATTTTATTTTTTCAAGAAGTATAGTTAGGTGAGTGTTTGAATTCTACAAGCATCTGGTTTTCATTTACCCTGACTACACACTAACATGCAAAACTTTAGTAACACTCTTTCTTTTTCCTTCATATCCATAACTATAAACTTGGGATGTGAATTTGGGCATTTAAAAAGGTGGCTTTTCTGTTTTCTGGTTTTCTTGGTAATTGATTTTAAATATATATTTTACTGGGGTTCTTACCAAAATTTTCACTTTTCTCAAGGTGTTGACTTGAAAGTGAAAATAATTTCAGTGGATGGAAATAAGGCTAAACTTGATAAGGGTAAAAGTTTTAAAAATGTATTTGTATAAATATTAAATTGTACTTTTTAATGAAGCAGATATTGATATATGTAATGTTCTACAGGTGAAATTTTTGCATTAAATAACTTTGGAATATTTTATGTTAATTAAAAGATAAGCAAAAATAGTTTTATCTTATAATTGGTTAACTGGCCAGAGACTTGTTTTACTTAAATTTTTAAATTTTTAAGTAAAGTTTTAAATTTACTTAAAACTTTACTTAAAAATTTAAAATATATAATCACTTCAGAATATTTAAAACTGAACAAAATACTAAAAATATCATCTTGCCTGCTAGAAAGAATCATTGTTATTAAATATATTTCTTTAAAGTTTTAAAAAGACAACTTAGACTGAACTTAACACTAAAGGCAAGAGAATGCCTTGGGGAGAATGGAATGGAGTCATACTTACAAAAAATTATTTTTCATGTTTGTCAGTATAAATATATATAAAATGAGTTTGCTAACCTTGGATTTATGTTTTAATACTGATACCCAGTCTTTACATACTGTTTTTTTCAATTGCATGTGAACCAAACCAGCCTGATCCACACTGCTCTGCAGACAATAGTAATGCTGAGTAGATAGGTATAATTATTTTGTTTTAATTTTTATTGAATTTATTGGGGTGATGGTGGTTAATAAAATTATATAGGTTGCAAGTGTGCAAGTCTACAATATATTGTCTATATGTTGTATTGTGTCATCACCACACAAAGTCAAGTTTCCTTCCATCATCTCCCTTGTACTCTCTTCTACCTCCCCCCAGGCCCCTTTCCCTGTGGTAATCACCATATCCAGTCTGTGTCTATAACTTTTTTTTTTTGCTTAACCCTTTCACATTTTTCACCCAGCTCCCCAATCCCTCCCCGCATTGGAGAGCTTCCAGTCTATTCCATATAACTATCAGTCTGTTCATATTTTGTTCATTAGTTTATTTTGTTCATTAGCTTTAATATTTAAGCAAAATCACACAGTATTTGTCTTTCTCTGACTGGCTAATTAGATTTAGGATAATACTCTCTAAGTCCATCAATGCTGTCACAAAAGTTACGATTTTCTTCTTTTTTACTGCCAAGTAGTATTCCATTGTGTAAAAGTACCACAGCTCTTTTATCCACTCATCTAATGATGGGCACTTAGGCTGTTTCCAAATCTTGGCTATTGTAAATCATGCTGCAAGGAACACAGGGTGCATATATTCTTTAAAATTAGCATTTTGAGGGGGTTTTGGATATGGTCCCAGAAGTGGAAACTCTAGGTCATAAAGCAATTCCATTTTTAAATTTTCTAGGAAATTCCATACTGTTTTACACAGTTCACTGCACCAACAGTGAATGAGGGTTGCCTTTTTTCCACATTCTCACCAACACTTGTCATTTGATTTATTCATGGTAGATATTCTGACAGGTGTGAGGTGCTACCTACTTGTGGTTTAAATTTGCCTCTCTGTAACAATGTAAAACTGGTAACAATGAACATCTTTTCATATGTCTATTGGCTGTTGTATGACCTCTTTGGAGAGGTGTGTATTCAGGTCATTTGCCCATTTTTTAAATGGATTGTTTATTTTTCTTTTTAAAATATTTTATTTATTTATTTGTTTGTTTATTTATCTTTAGAGAGAGGGGAAGAGAGAGAGAAAGAGAGGGAGAGAGACATCAATGTGTGGTTGTCTCTCATGAGCCCCCCACTGGGGACTTGGCCCACAACACAGGCATGTGCCCTAGACTGGGAATTGAACTGGCAACCCTTTGGTTCATCAGCTGACATTCAGTCCACTGAATCACACCAGCCAGGGCAGATTGTTTTCTTAGTGCTGAGTTATATTGATTTTTATATATTTTGGAAATTAACCCCTTATCAGATGTATCATTAGTGAATATGTTCTCCCATTAAGTGGATTATGTTTTCATTTTATTAATGGTTTCTTTTTTTGTGCAAAATCTTTTTAGTTTGATGTAGTATCATTTGTTCATTTTATCCTGTGTTTAACTTACCTGAGAAGATATATCAGAAAAAGTATTAGTAAGAAAAATGTCTGGAATTATACCGCTTATGCTTCTAGGATGTTTATGGTTTCGAGTATTACATTTAAGTCTTTAATCCATTTTGAGTTTATTTTTGTGTATGGTGTAAGGAGTTGGTCTAATTTAATTCTTTTGCACATATCTGTCCAATTTTCCCAACACCATAAGTATTGAATGGACATCTTTACTTCACTATATGCTCTTTGTCAATATTAATCATAAAGGTGTGGGTTTATTTCTGGGCTCTCTATTCTGTTCCATTGATCCACATGCCTGTTTCTTTGCCAGTACTGTGCTATTTTGATTACTATGTCCTTGTAGTATAATTTGATACTGATAGTATGATACCTCCAAGTTTGTTCTTCTTTCTCAATATTTCTGTAGCTATTCTGGGTCTCTTGTGGTTCCATATAAATAGTTGGAATATTTGTTCTAAATTTGTGAGACATGCCACTGGTATTTTCCTAGGAACTGCACTGATGCCATAGATGTCTTTAGGTAGTGTAGATATTTTAATAATGTTAATTCTTCCTATCCATGAACAAGGTATATGTTTCCACTTATTTGTATTTTCCTGATTTCTTTCTTCAGTATTCTGTAATGTTCCAAGTACAGGTTTTTTATCTCCTTGGTTAAATTTATTCCTAATCTTATTTTTACTGTTTTATCTACTTGGTTAAATTTATCCCTAATCTTATTTTTACTATTGCAACAGTAAATGGGATTGTTTTCTTAATTTCTTTCTGACAGTTCATTATACATGCATTAAAAATTCAACTGCTTTCTGAATACTTATTTGGTATCCTGCTACTTTAGTGAATTCATTTATCAGTTCTAGTAATTTTTTGTGGGATATTTAAAGTTCTCTATATGCAGTATCATGCCATCTGTGAATAATGACAGTTGTGCTTCTTTCTTTCCAGTTTAGAAACCTTTTATTTCTCTCATTTGATTACTATGACTCGGACTTTCAGTACTATATTGAGTAAGAGTTGATGTAAGGAGACTTCCCTGTCTTGTTCCTCTTCTTAAGGAAAATGGTTGTAGTTTCCCCCCACTGGATATGATGTTTACTGTTGTCATATATCACCTTTATTATGTTGAAGTATGTCTTTCTATTACTACTTTGCTGAGAGTTTTATCATAAATGGGTACTGGATTTTATCATGTTTTTCCGCCTGTATTGATATGATCATGTGATTTTTATCCTTCATTGTGTTTATGTGGTGAACCACATTTGTTGACTTGTGGATATTCTATCAGTTGCATCCCCAGAATAAATTCCACTTGATTGTGGCATATGACCTTCTTAATACATAGATGGCTTCAGTTTGCTAATATAGTTTTGGTGGTTTTAGCATCTATGCTCATCAGGGATATTGACTTATAATTTTCTTTCTTTATAGTGTCTTTATCTGGTTTTGGAATTAAGATAGTGCTGTATTCCAAAATGAGCTGAAGAGTCTTTCCTGATTTAATTTTTTTGAATAGTTTGAGAAGGATAGGTGTTATTTCTTTGAATGTCTGGTAAAATTCACTTGTGAAGCTATACAGTCCACTACTTTTGTTTATTGGGCATTTTTTATTACTGCTTCAATTTTATTAATTGTAATTGATCTACTCAGATTTTCTGGTTTTTCCTGGATTAGTTTTGGAAGATTGTATATTTTAGGAGTTTATCCATTTCTTCCAGGTTGTCCAATTTATTGGCATATAGTTGTTCATAACATTTTCTTATAATTCTTTGTATTTCTGTGATGTCAGTTGTTACGTCTCCTTCATTTCAATTTTATTTATTTGAGTTCTTTCTTTTTCTTGATGAGTCTGGTTAAAGATTTGCCAATCTTTTTTATCTTTTCAAAGAACTAGCTCTTGGATTCATTCTTTTATATCATTTTTTAGACTCTATTTTGTTTATTTCTGCTCTGATGTTCATTATTTCCTTTCTTCTAATCACTTTGGACTTTGTTTTGTTGTAATTTTTCTAGTTTCTTACAGTGTAAAGTTATATTGTTTATTTGAGACTTTTTTTGTTTCTTGAAGTAGGACTGTACTGCAATGAATTTCTCTCTTAAGACTTTGTTCACTGTGTTCCAGAGAGTTTGTGTTGTGTTCCCATTTTCATTTATTTCAAAGTATCAATTGATTTTTTTCCTTGATCTCATTGTTAACCCATTATTGTTTAGTAACATGTTATTTAGCTTTCATGTCTTTGTTTAAAAAACATCAGGTTTTTTCTTGTGATTGATTTCTGGTTTTATACCATTATGATCAGAAAAGATGCTTCATATGATTTCAGTCTTCTTGGATTTATTGAGACTTGGTTTGTGTCCAAATATGTGGTCTATCCCAGAAATAGTTCCATGTGCACTTGAAAAGAATGAATATTCTACTGCTTTGGGATGATGTGTTTGTTCTGAAGATGTCAATTAAATGCATTTGATCAGTTTGTCATTTAAGGCTGTTGTTTCCTTGTTGATTTTCTATCTGCAAGATCTATACATTGATGTCAATGTGGTGTTAAAATCTCCTACTTATGACTATATTACTGTCAATATCTCCCTTTATGTCCATCCAGATTTGTTTTATATATTTAGGTCCTTCTCTGTTAGGAGCATAAATGTTTAAAAGGGTTAAATCACCTTGTTGAATTGTTCCCTTTATTACTATGTAGTGTCCTTCTTTCTCTTTTCCTATAGCCTTTGCTTATTTTTTCTGATATAAATATTACTACCCCACCTTTTATTCATTTCCATTTGCATGACATATCTTTTTCTTAATTTTTTAAAATTATTTTATTATTGTTTAATTACACTTGTCTGCATTTTCTCCCTACCACTCCTCCCCCACACCAGCCAAATCCACCTCCCTCCCTTGCTTCCACCCTCCCCCTTGGTTTTGTCCATGTGTCCTTTATAGTAGTTCCTGAAAAACCTTCCCTACACTGTCCTATCCCCCCTCCCCTCTAGCTATTCTTAAACTGTTCTTAATTTCAATGTCTCTGGTTATATTTTGTTTGTTTTTTTTCTTTTGTTGATTATGCTCCAAGTAAAGGTGAGACAATATGGTATTTGTCCCTCACCACCTGGCTTATTTCACTTCACATAGTGCTCTCAGTTCCATCCATGCTGTCTCAAAGGATAGGAGCTCCTTCTTTCTCTCTGCTGGGTAGTATTCCATTGTGTAAATGTACCACAGGTTTTTGATCCCCTCATTTACTGATAGGCACTTAGGTTGCTTCCAGCACTTGGCTATTATAAATTGTGCTGCTATGAACATTGGGGTGCATAGGTTCTTTTGGATTGGTGTTTCAGTGCTGTTAGGATATAATCCCAGCAGTGGAATTGCTGGGTCAAAAGGCAGTTCCATTTTTAGTTTTCTGAGAAAATTCCATACTGCTTTTCACAGTGGCTGCACCATTCTGCATTCCCACCAACAGTACACTAAGGTTCCCTTTTCTCCACATTCACTCCAACATTTGTTTGTTGATTTGTTTATAATGGCCATTCTGACTGGTGGGAAGTATTATCTAATGCTGGTTTTCAATTGCTTCTCTCTGATGACTAGTGATGCTGAGCATCTTTTCGTATGTCTCTGGGCCCTCTGCATGTCCTCCTTGGAAAGTGTCTGTTCAAGTCTTTTGCCCATTTTTTAATTGTTTTTTTTTTGTCTTCCTGGAGTGGAGTCATGTGAATTCTTTATATATTTTTGCAGATCAAACCCTTGTCTGAGGTATCATTGGTAAATATGTTTTCTCATATAGTTGGTTCTCTTTTCATTTTAATGCTGGTTTCTTTAGCCATACAGAAGCTTTTTAATTTGATGAGGTCCCATTTGTATATTCTTCCCTTTATGTCCTTTGTTTTAGGGGAAATATCAGTGAAGATGTTGCTGCATGGAGTGTCTGAGGTTTTCCTGTCAATGTTTTCCTCTAGGACTTTTATGACATCATGATTTATATTTAAGTATTTTATCCACCTCAAATTTATTTTTGTGTGTGGTATAAGTTGGTGATCAAATTTTATTTTTTTGCATGTATCTGTCCACATCTCCCAACACCATTTGTTTAAACAAATAGCCTCTTAAGAGGCTATTTTACTCCATTTTATGCTTCATCCCCCTTTGTCAAATATTAATTAACCATAGAGACTTGGGTTTATTTCTGGGGTCTCTGATCTGTTCCATTGGTCTATCCATCTGTTATTATGCCAGTACCAGGCTGTTTTAAATACAGTGGTCTTGTAATACAATTTGATATCAGGTATTGTGGTCCCCTTACTTTGTTCTTCTTTCTCAAAATTGCTACAGCTATTCTGGGTCATTTATGGTTCCATATAAATTTTTTAAATGTTTGTTCTATATATTGAAATATAACATTGGTGCTTTAATAAGGATTTCATTGAATCTATAAATTGTTTTGGGTAGTATGGACATTTTGATGATGTTAATTCTTCCAATCCATGAGCATGGTACATGCTTCCATTTGTTTGTCTCTTCCTTAATTTCTTTCTTGAGTGTTGTATAGTTTTCTGACTACAGTTTTACCTCCTTGGCTGGGTTTATTCCTAGTACTGTATTTTTCTTGTTGCTATAGCAAATGAAATTTTTTTCCTGATTTATGTTTCTGATATTTCATTGTTGGTGTACAAAAATGCCTTTGATTTCCGAATATTGACTTTGTATCCTGCTGTTTTGCCAAATTCATTTATTAGGTCGAGTAGTTTTTTGGTGAAGTCTATAAGATTTTCTATGTATACTAGCATGTCATCTGCAAACAATGACAGTTTTACTCCCTCCTTTCTAATTTGGATACCTTTTATTTCTTTTTCTTGTGTGATTGCTGTGGCTAAAACTTCCAATACTATGTTGAATAGGAGTGGTGTCCTAAACAAGCAGGCACCTTGTTTTGTTCTTGATCTTATTGGGAAAGCTCTAAGTTTTTGCCCATTGAGTATGATGTTGGCTATAGGTCTCTCACATATAGCCTTCATTAGGATGAGGAATGCTCCCACTAGTCCCACTTTGCTTACTGTTTTTATCATAAATCATTGCTGTACCTCATCAAATGCTTTTTCCACATCCATTGATATGATCATGTGATTTTTGTCTTTTGTCTTGTGTATGTGATGTATTATGTTTATTGATTTGTGAATATTGCACCATCCTTGCATTCCTGGGATGAATCCCACTTGATCATGATGTATGATCTCTTTAACACATTGCTGGATGTGGTTTGCCAATATTTTGTTGAGAATTTTAGCATCTATGTTCTTCAGTGATATTGGCCTGAAGTTTTCTTTTCTTTCTTATGTCTTTATCTGGTTTTGGGATTAGGATGATGCTGGTCTCATAAAGAGTTTGGGAGTCTTCCACATTCTTGAGTTTTTTAGAATAATCTGTGGAGGATGGGGGTTTTCTCTCCCTTAAATGCTTTGTAAAATTCTCCTGAGAAGCCTTATCTAGGGGCTTTTGTGTATTCAAAGCTTTTTGGTTACTGCTTCAATTTAATCAGGTGTTATTGGTCTGTTTAGGCTTTCTGTTTCTTCTTCATTCAGTTTTGGAAGATTATATTTTTCTAAACATTTGACCATTTCGCCTAGGTTTCCAAATTTCTTGGCATATAGTTCTTCATAGTAATTTCTTACAATCTTTTGTATTTCTGTGGTATCAGTTGTAACCTCTCTTCTTTCATTTCCAATTATGTTTATTTGGGTCCTCTTTTTCTCTTGATGAGCCTTCTTAAAGGCTTGTCGATTCCGTTTGTCTTTTCAAAGAACCAGCTCCTGGATTTACTGATCCTTAGAACTGTGCTTTTAATCTCTATGTCATTTAATACCACTCTGACCTTGGTTATTTCCTTCATTCTACTTTCTTTGAGCTGTCTTTGTTTTTGTTCTTGTGTTCTTGTAAGCATAGGGTTAGGTTGTTTATTTGAAATTTTTCTATCTTTTTTAGTTAGGCCTGTATTGCTATGAACTTCGTCCTCAGGACTGCTTTTGCTGTGTCCCATAAGTTTTGTATTGTTGTGAGTTCATTTTCATTTGTTTCTAGAAACGTTTTGATTTCTTCTCTAATCTCATTCTTGACCCATCCATTGTTTAATAGTACACTATTCAATCTCCATGATTTTGAGTGTTTTGGGTTTTTTTTTTCCTTGAGGTTGGTTTCTAGTTTCAGTCTCTTGTGGTCAGAGAAAATGCTTGATATGATTTCAATTTTCTTGAATTTGTTGAGGCTTGTTTTGTGTCTTACCTTGTGGTCTATCTTTGAAAACATTCCATGTGCATTTGAAAAGAATGTGTATTTTGCTTCTTTGGGATGAAGGGCTCTATATACATCAGTTAAGTCCATTTTATCTAAGGCATTGTTCAATGCCACAATATCTTTTTTGATATATTTTTTGGAAGATCTGTCCACTTTTGACAGTGGGGTGTTAAAATCTCCTACTATAATTGTGTTCCTGTTGATATCATTCTTAAAGTCGTCCAAGATTTTCTTTATGTATTTTGGTGCTCCTATGTTGGGGGTATTTATTTATTTATTTATTTATTTATTTATTTATTTTTATGTCTTCTTGATGGATTCTTCCTTTGAGTATTATGAAGTGACCTTCTGGGTCTCTTTACTGCTCTCTTTTTTTTTTTTGAAATCTCCTTTGCCTGATATGAGTATTACTACCTGGGCTTTTTTTCCCTGTTCATTTGCTTGGAATATTTGTTTCCAGCCCTTCACTTTCAGTCTGTGCAGGTCTTTTGTTCTGAGGTGGGTCTCTTATAGGTAGCATATGTGTGGGTCACATTTTCTTATCCATTCAGCTATTCTATATCTTTTGATTGGGGTGTTTAATCCATTTATGTTTAAAGTTATTATTGATAGGTACTTATTCATTGCCATTTTTTCATACCTGTGTTCCTCTCTCTCTCACTGTGTTTCTTCCTGTTCTTAAAGCAGACCCTTTAGCATATCTTGCAGAACTGGTTTGGAGGAGGTGTATTCTTTCAGGCTTCTTTTGTCTGGGAAGTTCCTTATTTGGCCTTCCATTTTAATTGAGTTCTTAGCTGGATAAAGTAGTCTTGGTTGCAGGACTCTAGTTTTCATTACTTGGAATATTTCTTGCCATTCCCTTCTAGCTTGGAATGCTTCCATTGAGAAATCAGCTGCTAGTCTTACCAGGGCTCCCTTGTATGTTACTTCCAGTTTTGCCCTTGCTGCCTTTAAGATTCTCTCTTTGTCTTGGAATTTTGCCATTTTAATTATGATGTGTCTTGAAGTGGGATTCTTTGGGTTCCTCTAGATTGGGACTCTCTCTGTTTCCTGCATTTGTGTGACTTTTTCTCTCACCAAATTAGGGAAGGTTCCCATCATTACTTTTTCAAACAGTTTTTCTATCCCTTGCTCTTCTTCTTCTCCTTCTGATATCCCTATTATATGGACATTATTACATTTCATGTTGTCCTGCATTTCCCTTAACCCTTCCTCATTCTTTCTGAGCCTCTTTCCTCTCTTGCTCTTTCTCGGTGTTTTTTCCTACATTATCCTCCAGCTCACTGATCCAATCCTCTGCTTCATTGAGCCTGCTTTTGATTCCTTCTGCTGTGTTCTTCAGTTCAGAAATTGTATTCTTCATTTCCTCTTGGCCCTTGTTGATAGTTTCTATCTCCTTTGTCATGTTGATATAGTTTGCAGTGTGTTCATTGTAGTTTCCCTGTAGTTTTTGGTAATTCTCTGTGAGCTCATTGAGCTTCCTTATAACTGTTGCTTTGAACTCAATATCTGATAGTTGACTTGCCTCTATTTCATTTAGCATTCTTTCTGAGACTTCCTCCTTTCCTTTCATTTGGGGATTGTTTCTTTGTCTTCCCATTGTTTGTGAGACTCTTGTTAGACTCTGCTTCTTGAATTGATCTCTTCTGACTCCCTGTGTTTATGGTGTGAACTTCTATGATAGAAAACCCATGAAATTCAGTCGTTTCGTCTCCTTGATCTCCCGAGGTCACTGGTCTTGGGCTGTCATTTAAGTTGGCCCTGTGTTTGTCTTTGGGTTTTGGTTGTTGTTGGTTCTTTCTTTGGTGGGTCCTTTCCTCCAGCTGATTAACTGAGAGTCACACCATCCACCTGGTCTTGTATTCTGTTGTGCAGGCTTGGACAGGTTGTGTTGAAGCTCGTTCTTCTCTGTGTACTAGGTTTTGAGGGTTCTCTCTCACTCTTATTCAGTGTTTGTTCTGGGTAATTTCTCCTAAATTGTATTTCCAGATCAGTCCTGAGTTGAGGTTAGTGTGGTTTCCACTCCCTTCTTCATCTTCTTCCATTGTTATCTGTTGTTTGTTCTTTTGCTGGTAGGTTTCCTCTTCCAGCAGGTATACTGGTGTTCATTGCTCCCACTAAAGGCAGCCACAGCCAGGGCCAGTGTGACAATAATGGAGAACCATGAGACCCACAGTGCATCACATATCTTTTTCCATCTCTTTACTCTTGGTTTTTGTGTACCTTTTTTTTCTGAAGTGGATCTCTTATAGAATATATATATATATATCTTGTTTTCTTATCCATTCAGTTACCATATTCCTTTTTATTGGAGCTTTAAGCCATTACATTGATAGTGATTATTGATTTGTATTAATTGCTATTTTATTCTTTGTTCCTCTTGTTCTTGTTATTGTTTTTGTTGTTGTTGTCATTGTTGTTGTTGTTATTCTTCTTCTAGAAGACCCTTTACTCACTGACATGGGCAATAGTGTGGTGATTGCAGGGTAAGGGGGTATAAAGGAAATAAGTGGTAATGAAAAAAATACAATAAAAAATGCCCTTAAACATTTTTTAAGTATGTTCTTTGTCATTGCTTTCTCCTCCTCGTCCTCCTTTTCCTTCTTCCCTCTTCCTTCTTCTTTTTCTTCCTTCATCTTGACCTTTTAATCTTTCTTGTAATACCCATTTGGTGGTAATGACCTGCAGTAGTTGTTCCTTCTCAGGTAAGTTCTTTATTTCTCATGCAATTTTAAAAAATAGACTTTCTGGGTGAAGTAGTCTTCATTGTGTATCCTTGCTTTCAGTCACTTTGAATATAATATTCCAATTCCTTCTGGCCCGTGATGTTTCTGTTGAGAAATCACCTGACAGTCTTATGGTAGCTTCTCTGCATGTAACTGTCGTTCTCTTGCTGCTTTTAAGATTCCTTCTTTGATTTTAACCTTTGACTTTTAATTATAATCTGTCTTCGTGTGTGCCTCTTTAGCTTCATCTTGTTTGAGACTCTGTATTCCTAGGACTTGTGTGTCTTTTTCCTTCATTAGGTTAGGTTAGTTTTTAGCCATTATTTCTTCAAGTGGCTTATGGATTCCTTGTGTTCTCTCTCTTCTCCTTCTGGTACTCCTATGATACAGATGTTATTGTACTTACTGTTGTCCCAAAGATCTCAAACTATCTTCATTTTTTATTATTTTTTCTTTTTGCTGTTCTGATTGTCCAGTACTTTGTCTTCCAAATCATTAATTTAATACTCTGCTCCATCAAACTGACAGTTTATTCCTTCTATATATTCTTTGCTTCAAATATTGTATTCTTCATTTATGGCTTGTTATTTTTTACTGTTTCTATATCTTTTTTCAAGTTGTTGAAGTTTCTGCTAAGTTCTTTGAGCATCCTTATAACCATTTTTTATCCTTACCTCAAAACATATTTTCATTGCTTTTAGAAAGAGAAAGATAGAGATGGAGGGAAAGGGAAACACAGATGTGAGAGAGTAACATTGATTGGTTGCCTTTTTACATGCACCCCAACTGGATATCAAACCTGAAATCTGGGTATGTGTCCTGACCAAAAAATCAAACCTGTGACCTCTGTGTCCACAAGAAGATGCTCCAATTTACTGAGCAACACCAGCCATGGCCTTATAACCATCTTTTAAAACTCTGTATCTTGTAAATTGCTTGCCTCCATTTCATTTAGCTCTTCTCTGGAAATTTCTTCTGTTCTTTCATTTGGGGCCTGTTTTTATTCTCATTGTGTCTGCCTCTTTGTCTTTGTTGTCTTACATTAAGTAGATCAGTTCTGTCTCCCAATATTGATAGGATATCCTTATGTAGTAGGTGACCTGTGGGACCCAGGGGTGCAACATTCTTAAACACATGAGTTCCATGCTCTAGGAATATTCCATGTGTGGGTTATGTAATCCTTCCTATTCATATGCAGGATCAACCCTCAGGCTGGCTGACTGTGAGGATTGACCCTGACCACAGTATATGAGCTACTGTGCAAGTGCCAACCACACAAAGCAGAATTCTCCTCAGCAGGGTCTGGTGCCTACTGAGATTTCCCTTTTGTTATGCCACTTGTGAAACTAGTTGGATCTTGCTCTGATGTTTTCTGAAGCTGGCCACTGGGTGTATCTGTTCTGGGGTGTTTTGAGGGAGACTGTTTTAGGTCAGTATCAGATGGTGTCTGTGATTGGCCCTGAGCAAACTCTTTAGAGCTACAAAGTGATCCTGTTTCTGATTCCTACCACTGGGCGTTGGTGTGCATGGGAAGCACCATACTGCACAAGGCCAGTCTCTACCAGCACTGAGCCCAGGGGAGGTCAGCAAAAGGACCAAGGCACCCCAAGATCCATTTCAGCCTGCCTCCACTTACTACCTGCTGGTTGGCTATTAGACTCAGTTACTGAAAGTGTTTTTTGGTGGTACTGAAGTTGCATGATGTAGGTTCTCAGTGACTCATTGTGTAGGGGTGAGTGGTGTTCATCAGACTGATAGATTCAAACTACGTGCCCATGCTGTGTCTAAGGCCATTCAGCAAATGTCCCAGGATATAACAAGTCTAGCTGACTCTGCTGGGTGCCCATAGGTTTTGTGGTGGGGCTGGATTCCAGGGAGTTGTCAGGGTGACACCAGCAGAGTTTATCAGGTCATAACAGACAAAGATTTGGCCACATGAAGAGAAAGCTCTGCAGTGGTTGTGTGTATGAGAGAAAATTATACCCTTTCTTAAAGCCACATAACTCATTCTGCTCCAGATTCTGTCAGGTACCCTAGTTCAGTAAGGCTGGACTGATGGGATTTGGGAGGGTGAGCCTAGTGGATCTCTTGTGAGGGGCCAGTGCCAGTCAGGTTCACAGTTAAGTTGGGGGAATGGCCCCTGTCACAAAGCCACACAACTCAGTTATTGGTAAACTCAACTCTACTTGGACCCCAGACCAGAAAGTTGACTCCTCAGCAGGGCACAAGCTCAGCAGGGTTGGGCAACTAGGTATAGGGTTATTATGTTTTCTCCAAGCTTTCGCTGTAAGGCAGGGAATAGTGTACCCATGAAAGACAGCTTCTGCTATACTGGAGAGGGTCTCAGCTTAGGGACCTTGGTGGCAGTCCCTTCAGCTTTCTCCCCAGAGCCACAAACCTTACTGTGCTCACACAACTCTAGTCTGCTCTTCTCTCCCTCCACTAGGGTCCAGGGTTAATGGTTGCAAATGAGATATTATGTGTTGGTGCTTTCAGAGGATGCCAACATCTCTTCTTGGGTGACATAATCTCAGCTGATTTTCACAGCCAGATTTTACGTGGGAGCCTCTTTCCAGCTCTGATATTGAAGGCTGGGGAGCCTGGCCTAGGATTGACACCAAAACTCCTCAGGGGAAACTTTGCAGCTGAGATAGCCCTTCAGAATCTCAAGAGCCCATAAAAGTGGGCCAGATTTTTTTGCAACCCTGCCCTTTCTACCAGTATTAATGTGGCTTCTTCTGTGAATCCTTAGTTAGAACTTCTTTTATCTAGTGTGATGTTGGTTATAAAGGTTGGCTCTGTATTTTGGTTCTAATTCCAATTTGATGCTCGGAGGAGGTGGGTGTACCTTCCACCTCCTCCTCCTCCATATTAGATCTGACACAGGAAAATACTTGCAATTGGAGTCCCAGAAGGAGAGCAGAAAAACAATGTGGCAGAAAAACATTTGAAGAAATAAAGGCTAATATATTTTCAAATATGATGGAATATAGCAAACAGGTCCTAAATCTCAAAGATACACAAGAAGGTGGAAGAAAATGTACCATACACACCCAAAGCACAGTCAAATTCCTGAAAACCGGTAATTAAAAAAATCAATTAGCCTCTTAGAAAAATGGGTAAGTTCCTTGCAAGAAAAAGTGTATCAATACTGACCCAAAAAGTAAATAAAACATCTGAGTGGCCTTATATTTGTTAAGAAAAGTTAATTTGAAATAAAAAACCTTTCCAGAAAAAACTTCATGTCCAGATGACTTCACTGATGAAGTGTACCAAACATTTAAGAGAAAAAATGTAAAAAATGATATTAGCCATGCATCCTGTATTTCAGAAAATAGAAGAGGATTACTTACTGGCTCATATCCTAAAGGTACCATATACCTGATATCAAAATCTGAGAAAAACATTACAAGAGAATTACAGACCATTATCCTTCATGATCTTAGGAACAAATATCATTGACAAAATATGAACAAAACAAAGACAGCAATATATGAGAATAATAATATGCCATAACCAAATGTGAATCATCCTAGGAATGCAAGGTTGATGTAATATTAAAAAATCATTCAACAGAAATTGCCACATTCACAGGTTACAATGGAAAATGACATGGTAATCTTAAAAGATGGACATAAATTATATGACCAAATTCAATACCCATTCATGATAAAACACTGCTACTGCTAGGTAGAAAGGAGTTTCATCAATCTGACAGAAACAGCTTTGGAATACCTCCTGGTAATTACCATACTTGATGAAATATTGATGTTTTCCACAGACTTGGGAACAAGGCAGTGATGTCTGTTTTTTGTAGGCTTTCCCACATTCTTATCAGTGTTTTAAGCCACTGCAATATGGCAAGTGAAGATTATACCCCTGGCTGGGTAGTTTAGTTTGTTAGAACATCACCAAGATATGCCACAGTTGTAGGTTTGATCTCTGATCAGGACACATACAAGAATCAATCAGTCAATGGGTGGCACAACAAATCAGTGTTTCTCTCTCTCTCTCTCTCTCTCAAATCAATCAATAAATTTGTTTAAATCTCATTAAATTTTTATAAAGATCATGTAGGAAGAAATAATATGGCCTTAACATGGTCCTTACATAACTGCATAGAAAAAGAAATTATAGTGATCTTCAGGAAAAAATCTGCCAAGATTACACTTTGTTAGAATAAGTATACCAAAGTCAAGTCTATTTTTATATACTAGTAAAAAAGGAAAAAAATTAAAATATTTAAAAATCCCATAAATAAAGATACTTAGAAATCTACCTAAATCTGTGATATATTCTTGGGAGAAGTTAAAAATGACAAATAAATGGAGAAAAAACATGTTTACAAATTGGAAGATTTTCATACTGCTAAGATACCTATTTTCCCCAAATTGATCTGTAGATTCACCATTACTCACTTACAATCCCAAAAGCCTTTTTGTGATAAATTGACAAGTGATTCTAAAACTAGTATCTAAATGCAAAACACCTAGAATAGCAAAACAATTTGGAAATTAAGAAAAATACTGAACTTAACACAATCTAATTTCAAGAATTAATATAAAGTTTTAGTAATAAAGGAAGTGTGGTATTGGCTTTAGTGTAGACAAACAGATTAATGAACAGAAGTAAAGCCACACATAAGTTGTTAGTTGATTCTCTGATAGAGATACCTATTTAATCTGAGTTATTTAGTGAAAGGATAGTATTTTCACAATAGATGCTAGGACAACTAGGTAACTATTATAGAATAAAAATGAATGTCTCCAATGAAAACATGCCTATGGATCACAGACCTAAGTGTAAAGTTAAAACTTATTAGCTCTAAAAAGGAAACAGAGGTGAGTATTTTATAATCTTGGACTAGGCAAACATTTCTTAGGACACAGAAAGCACTAACCAAAAAAATACCATAAATTGGATTTCAAAACTTTAGAAACTTCAGTTCATCGTATCATTAAGAAAACACATAGAATAGCCCCAGACTGGGAAAACAAGTAAGGTGAACTTTTACATAATAATAAATATAGGAAGTACAGTGAAAAGATTCTATTTATGGTATAACATATTAAATACTTAAATTCCATGCATGAACTTCTAGTGATTAAATAAAAGGAAAAACGACTGGAAATTTATACTTTATTCTTGATTATATAGACCTTAATAAAGATGACAACACATTCTAATTTAGTAAAGATCTTTTATTTTTTTAAGTGTTGTAAAGAGATACACTTGTTTTATAAATCTGTTAGTCAATAGAAAAGAGGTTCTGGAGTTGTAATGTGGGTTTACTCATTCTTAATTTTTAACAGAAGATAAGATATGGGCTGAGTAATATAGATATTTTAACATAAGACTAATTATTCTCAGGATATGTTCAATAACATTTTAAATGGGATTTCCAAGTCAAGGAAACATGCCTTTGTTTTTAGTTTATCAATGACTATTGTTAATAGTGCATTTTTATCAGTTTGAGTTGGGACAATCAGGAATTCTATAACTGACCTTTGATTTGCTACTGGATATTTTAAACAAGACTTCAAAATAGGGTTAAGAATACTGGAATAAAAATTAGACCATGAGCAGCCCCAAGTAACATAACAAGAAACATAATCTTAAAAAATGTCCTGAAGATGTATGCTTTAGCTGCGGCTAAAACACACACCCCTATAACTGTTGAAACTGCACTTTGTAACACAGGGTAGCCTAGCATATACAATGCTTCAATTATTTTTTGGTTTACTGAGGTCTCAGAACTGGAAACAAATGCATAGGTAATGTGTGCAGAAAAATCAAAAGAAAACCCTATACAAATGACAAGATTAATCATGGATATGGAATCAAGATTGACATTCCAGAATGCCATGAAACCTGTTACTCCTACAAGCACAGAAGCAATAGCAAATGTTACCCACAAGGAACACAGTGGATGAGGAATTAACAATAAAGAAACAACAAACATAATTGTTGATGCAACAATGACATTTCGAACAGTGTTTTCTATTATTGCAGTATACTGATCAAAATATATGAATGCCTGGTTATACACCATTAGGGGAATTTCACACTCCTCAGCCAAATCTCGTAACTGGAGTAACATCTTTTTCTTGTTGGTTGAAGAAGAAATATCTATAGTCTGAATGAAGGCCCGGGAACAACTGATTTCATGTAATGATGAAATATTAATATCGTACTTGAAAAGTGGAAATTTCATAACAAAACTTGAAATACTGTTTATAAAAGTATTCTTATCCTTTATATCTTGTTTGTTATCTTCCATGTATTTCACATATTCTTGTAACCAAAACTCTGTAAGACTTTTATCTACATAGCCATTGTTTTCAAAATCTCTCAGACATTTTTCCAATTTTTGCCTAGCATATTTATCCCAGTAGTCAAGAGGTTCAGTAACAACAACCATAACCCTGGGACCATAATCTGAAAAATACTTTTCCTCTACATTAAAATATGGTGTAATGTAAGAATCATCACTTGCCAAATTTCGAAGGTCTAAACCTTCCTTCACTTGGAAACACCCATATATACTACTTATGAGGTACGAAATGTATAGAAGCACTACAAAAATCTTGGACTTAGTGTTTGTGAGAACAGGTCCAAAATAGTCTTTAAAGAACAAATTCATTGGATGGATATCAGCTCCCTGTTCATCTGGAAAAGAACCAAATGGGAGACAGCAGCATCGTTTTAATGAGGAACATTTTTGGCCAGGCCTATCTGTCTTTTTTAACCAACGTAGACAGATTGCTTCTCTTTTACCATCCAGGGCCATAAATGCTCCAAAACAGGTGATGTTGTAAAAATAACAAAAGAACAGGGTTGTTCCCGTATAAATGCAAAAATATTGTACGGACCTGAAAGAGGTCATGACCCCTGTATAAAAGGCCAGGATATTGGTGATGGTGGTGATTGTAATGGACACTGCCACTTTTGAATAGACACTGCACATACGCTGTTTTATGCTATCTGTGAGGCTGGTCTTCTGCCAGGCAGAAATCATGATAAACATGTCATCAACCCCAACACCTGTCAAAAACAGAAACAGAATCTTCATAAATATTAATATCCATTAAAAATTAAACAGATCAATTTAAACCATTTTTTCCCATCACTTAAGGTCTTATTTACTCTGCCCAATCTGTACTTTGATACTACTTTTTCTCATGCTTTCTCTGGTTGCTTCTGAATCCACAACAGAATTCATCACTCTTTCTTCTGTAGTAACTCTGCGCTTTGTACATAACTCCTATTCTTTGCACATAGCACAGTATATTCTACTCCTAGTCTTCATTTAGGGTGTTTCAATGATGAGTCAGGAAATCTGACTGACTGGTTGTTAGTCAAAGCAAAATTACCATGCGTCTTTGATTCTACTACGTTACTTCAGAGACCATTTCCTCTCATAAGTCATTTCATACTAATGCACAAACACATCGAGCCAACATTCTATTATTTAAAATATAAACTGGACTTATATGTTCTGTATTTAACATGTAGCTATCAATGTGGTATAATGTGAGAAACACTACATAGCTTATAAACACACACACACAAAATGTTGTTTTCCTGCTGGTATGTTTTGGATAGCCAGAATGCTATCATTCAAACTTCACTTGCCCAATATAAGGCTTTATATCATTAAAATGAAAGCACTCTTGATAGCAGAAATATGTACTCAAGTAAATCTCAAGGATCCTTTACATATTAATGCCTACTAGGTAGTTAATTCTTTTCCATGATGGCATTTCATGATTGGTTTGGAATAAAGCAGATTTTGAAATCATCATTAAAGACTGGGAAAGGACACAAATAGAACAGCAAGAGCATGTTGCAGATAAATTTTATCTCCGCAGGCTTTCTGCTAGAGCAGACACTACTTTCACTCATGAACACCTCTATTTCTGTGTATGCTGATACAATCAATACTTGGAACTTGAAATGCTGATCTTAAAAGTTTGGGGGATTATCTCTATGGATTGCCTGGTAGGATACTGGGAATTGCAACTTTGCTTCTAATCCAGATGTTCTAAGGTATAATCAAGGTAGAAAGATGTAAGTTGACAGAAGTCTTTGTAGTCTGTCATCAACTCCCACTACTGCCAGCTTTGAGGATTTGAATTGTACTCAGCTGGACAAAATGGAAGAATCAAAAATGTGGAGAATCAAGAATGAACTCATTGATAATTAGGTATTTAATAGCTAGTTTTATTATTTATAGGACATTGTTAAGAAATGATCCACACATAGTTCTTGAGTTGCTGGAATCACAAACTCATACACACTCACACACACACATTCACACTCCTCTGTACACACAAACTATACAAAAATGGTTTCTATTAAATTAGTTATATACACTTTAACTATAATTATTTGCAACTGTGGAAAACACTGAGCAATTAAGTGTGAGTGTGTATGAAGGTATGCCCCGAAGAGCTAGAATAAATAAGCTGATATCCAGCAACAACTGATCTATTATTAACCCAAGAAACCAAACATTATTTCTTCCAATTTGGTTACTTTCCAAAATATAAAGACTTTTGTTTTCTCATGCTTATTGTAAAATAAGTTCTTAAATTACAGGAAAATACATAGAAAAATTTAAGCTGTAATTCCCCTCTTCAGAGATAATTCCTGCTAAAATTTTGATGTTTACCCATCCAGAATTTGCTCTATACAATTATACAGCTATAACTGTGCCACTCCATTTCAAACATCTTACTTCATAATAACTATTTTTCACTTAATATTATATACATACTTTCTAAAGACTGAAATGATTCCAAAATTTTAAGATGCTGTATTTGAATTGACCAATCCCATGCTGATATGGGATTAGGTTGTTTTCAGTATTTTCTTACTTTAAATCACACTGAAGTTAACATATTATTCTACTTTTTGAGCACTTGTCCAATTAGAAAAACACATTTCTAGAAGTGGAATTGATATGTCAAAGGCATTCCCTTTTCAATATTTAAATCTGATTTGTTGCAAAGTTGTACTAAAAAAAGTGTGTACTAATATGCAAATATCTTCCAGCAGAGTGTTACTATTCATTTGCACACAACTTTCTCAAACCTTCAACTTTACTAATATTTATTAATCTAATAAGAAAATGAGGTGTCTCACTTTTGGTTTAATTTGAATCCCTTAATTAACTGAGAGAACAAATATTTTTTCTTATATTTTCCATGACTTGTATTTTCAATTTTTGGGTGTGTATGTGTGTGTACATGTGTCTATGTATACTGTCTATTCATGTTCTTTGTATTTCCATTTGGGGTACTAGATTTTCTTTTTTTTAATCCTCTCCCAAGGATACATTTATTGATTTCAGAGAGAGAGAAAGGGAGAGAAAGATACATTGATGTGAGAGAGAGAAACATCAATTGGTTGCCTCCTGTACATGCCTGTCGGGACCAAACCCACGATCTAGGTATGTGCCCTGACTGAAATCTAACCAATGACCTTCTGGTGCACAAAATGTCACTCCAACCAATCTGGCTATACCAGCCCAGGGCTCAGTTTGATTTTCTTTTTCCTGACACCTCATTTGGGATTTGTAGAGCCACCTAAACATAATTAATTTGCTTAATGTAATACAAGCCCCTTCCCTTATCTATCCTACACCCTCACATACATGGTTCATAGCCTCACATTTTGTTTTACTCACCTAGAATAAGAAATGGTGAATTTTTAACTATAGTCACAAATGGTACCCCAGTATACAACATGAAGCCAAAGCCGCTCACCACTGCCAAGGCAACAGAAATTACTCCAAAGGTTGCAACACACATTTTGTTTCGTACACAGTCACACCTGTAAATTTGAACGGAAAAATTATGGAACTTTTGGTGGTAGCTTCAATACTGAAATTCCACCAATGCATAAAATTCTTGACTTGGATACATATTCAGGAACCTCTTGTGCAATGATTCCCATACCTGACTGCCAGAGAGCTTTAATCCCCAGGCAATATGCAAGACCCCCACCCAAAAAAAGAGGGAACAGAAAAATTAGGAATCTGTACTTTTACCAAACTTCCCTGGGTGATTTGTATATAGCTAGCCAAGTACTAATCCACAGGCTAGCATTTCAGAAGGAGAAAGTGAGAAAGTTACACTAAAGCACTGCAAATGGTTAATTTCACTTGGATCTTCAAATAGATGTGAATGGAATAAAACAGAAGTGGAAGGAGAGTTCCAGCACAGAGACTGCCTGTACATAGGTACTGACTCTGAACCCCTAACTCCAACTAGCCAAAAAATACAATCCTAAATAGCTCCTGTATTTCAAAGTTAGGACAGTATGTATTGTGATTAACAAAAAAGTATGAAAGCCTCCTTCTAAAACATATTTTAAGGTATCTCCTCTACTGGTGAAATGGGCTCTAGAAAAGTTCCCACTAGATGCAAAAAGAAATTAAAAAATTGAACTGTAGTCCATTTGAATAACACAACCTATGCCTGTTTTTATTGGACAACCCTCAATGGGAATATATACACAGTATTTTAAAGTATGTATTCAATACTTTATCTTCCCAACCACCACAACAGTGTATTTTAATATATTGACAACTTCTGGTTTTATATTTTCCTTGCTTCTTAACGGTTTCAGGACAAATAAATGATACCTGCCTCTAGATAGCTTTAGTAGAATAGAGAAACTACATTTGGATTGAAGACTAGGAAAGTCAACTATGGAAATGCAACCACTGATTCTCCATGTACAATCAAGAATGAAATTGGATCACTACTATGCACCATATATAAAAATAACTAAAAATTAATCAAGAACCTAAATATAAGGGCTAAAACCACAAACTCTTCAAAGAAAACATAAGGTAAATGTGCATTACTTTGAACTTGTCAGTGGATTCTTAGATATAGCACCAAAAGCACAATTAGCAAAAGAAAAAAATAGATAAATTGAATTTTATCAAAATAAAACTTTCATGTATTAGTGGACATTATCAAGAAACTGAAGAGATTATCCACAGAGTGGGAGATTATCTACAAATCATGTATATCTGTCTGCTAAGAGATTAACATCTATAATATATAAAAGGCTCATCAACAACAAGACTCAACAACTAAAGAACAATCCAACAAAAAAATGTGCAAAGACTTCATAGACATTTTTCCAAAGAAGATATGCAAATGGTCAATAAACATATCAAAAGTTACTTATCATGTGTAATTAAGGAAATGTGAATCAAAACCACAGTGAGATACTACTTTGCACCTACTTGACTAATTATAATCAATAAAACAGAAAATAACAAGCATTGGTGAGGAAGTGAAGACATTGCTGGTGGGATACAAAATAGTGTGACCTCCGTGGAAAAAAGCTGGGCAGTTCTACAACAACGTAACATGGAATTATTATACAACCCACCAATCCCACTTCTAAGAATACATTGAAAAAGAACTGAAAACAGGGGCTCAAGCAATTATTTGTACACTCATGTTCTTTGCAGCATTATTCACAGTAGTCAAAAAGTGGAAACATTCCAAGTGCCTATCAATAGATAAATGGATACATAAAATGTGGTGTGACATACAAGGGAATATTATTCAGCCACAAAAAGGAATGAAGTTATGATACATGCTACAACATGGGTGAACATTAAAAACACTGTGCTAAGTGAAGCAAGTTACAGAAGGACAAATATTATATGATTCCACTTATATTAAATCTCTACAATAGGTAAGTTAATAGAGATAGAAAGTAGATTAAAGGTTTACCAGGGCTGGGAAGAAGCAATGGGATGTTATTGCTTAATGGTTACAGTATTTGTGTGGAGTGATGAAAAATATTTGGAAACAGATAGTTGTGATAATTGTACAATAGTATGAGTGTCATTAACATTACAGAATCCTACACTTAAAATGGTTAAAATGACATTTCATGTTATCATATTATGTTTTACCACAATAATTTTTTAAAAACAAAGGTTTAAAAAAATTCATGAAAGTGTTTTACCTGTAGCATGATGAGATTGAAAATAATATGATTAGAAGGTATGCCATGTAAAACAAAGGAATCACTGTTGTAGAAGTTGCCTCAAATTCCTGTTGTCTAGAAAGTGATGTAAAGTAGACCACCTGCCACAAAAATATACTCAGATAAATAACTTTAATAAAAATATTTGTGAGTTACAAACACTATTGAAACACTGTAACTTATTGATGAAATATTGTCCAAATTCATTAAAATACATGAATTATTTTTTAGAAAAAAAGAATATAAATATGCCTCTTCCCACAAATCTCTGGCATAATGTCCAAAGTTTTTTTAAAAATCCAAAGTTTAAAACTTCTGAATATACAAAATCTAAATTTTATATAAAACTGTGAAATTATTAATAAAGAAATTGTGGTTTCTTCTAAATTTTTTTAGGTTG
Organism: Tonatia bakeri; assembly: GCA_004024845.1. NCBI lineage: Eukaryota > Metazoa > Chordata > Mammalia > Chiroptera > Phyllostomidae > Tonatia > Tonatia bakeri. The sequence continues at coordinate 27,553 of PVIA01004108.1, forward strand.
CTATCTTTCACTATGTTCAGTGCATAAATATCATTTCAGAAAGGCCTGGTATTCAAAGGCTTTTTCCAATGGGTATCTCACTTTCACCAGACCATTCAGAAGTATTATTAGGTATGCTGACCCAACAACACTGAACAGTTAGCATGTGCCTGGCACTATGCAATAATTTACTTGAAAAATATTAACCTAGTTATCTTTTCAATAACACCAAAGGCTTTAACTAAAAGTAAGAATTTCCAAGTAATTTGGCTAGAAAACCAATCCCTGAAACTAAACCTGAACCTCAATGTCTGTACGGAACAAACCTATCTTGAGTTTGTTGTGTTTTCCACCAGAATATTACCAATGATCTAAAGCTTTTGGCATCCTACAGTATTAGTTTAAGAAAGTCGGATTAAGTACCAAAAACGCTAGTGTACACCCAGCTTCAATTGAAGGACTCCACAAAATACTAGGGGAGTGCTATTGCTATCGATGGTCCTTAGTATAAGCCTTCTTGTCCTTCCCACTTTGTCCGGGCCTTCCTATTAACTCCAGCTACGACGTACCTGGATCACCTTCAAGGCCAGACTCTTTTCAATATTGCTGATTTGCTTCAGGAAATGGATCAACCACATCTTGCTGTACTCATTATCTTCTCCTTCAGTCTTCAGGTAATATTGCAGCCGCATGGCTTTGACCTCCAAGAGTACCCAATTGGTTTCTATCTTCTGGCCTAAGACGATTCCTCCAAGGGTGCCAGCCAGGCTCATGGGCTGACCATTTTGGTTGTAGATGGGGAAAGTGATTTTTCTCAGGTCAAGTTGCTTGTTCGCTTGCCAGGCAGACAGGAGTGGGTTGGAGGGTACGCAGGAGCCCTGGATCTTAGCACACACCTCACTGTACAGGATCTGGTTTCCATTTTTCTGTGTCCCATACAGAGCCTGCACCATATGGTCCAATTTGCTAATTTCTGATAAGATGTCTTGTTCCAGCAGGGAGGCAGTGTTGGAGACCACTAGAACAGAAGCAAAATTGACCTCGGTGCTCTTCCTGTAGATGGAGAAGTGATCTGAGTCGTCAGCGGTGAAATGTTCTTGCACAAAGCGTCGTTCGGCTTTTGCGGGGCTCCCGATTGGAGTGTACTGCTCCTCAAGGTCCTCTTGTCCATCCTTGGGCAGGTAAGTAAAACCAGTGCCCAGAACAGCTGTCAGCAGTATGGGCACCAGCAGGAAGACCCAGGGGTGCAAGCCCACCTTCCTTCCCAGCCACTGGAAGGCCTGGGACAGTGGAGCCTCCAGGCAGTTGGTTCGGCAGCGGCGCTTATGAGACACTTCAGTTAAGAATTGTGACCTGGACAGAGGTGAATCTGGCCTCAAGGACACCCAGGAGGAAAGTGACTCCTGCTCTGCTCCTAGTGGCTCCGCACGCTGCCCTGAGTCCCAGCTCACCTCGAGTTTCCGCTCTTGACTTGACTCCAAGACCGGGTCCAACTTCTCTCCGGGGGTCTGGGGCCGCGCAGCGCTCAGAACCGCCCCCAGATCAGGGTCTGGCTCAGGCCGCGCTCGCTTCTCCAGCTCGCGCAAGGACTCAGGCTCCATCTGCGCTGTGGTCTTGGGCTCCACCTCTGAGCCTGTCTCAGAGGGACTGAGAATCACTCCAGACGGAAAGGCCATGTTCTCAAATACCACAGCAGGATGGGGAATAGCTGCAGAAGATCGCCTATGTCCACCTCAGCCAACGGCTTCCGGAGCAACCGCCACTTCCGGGCCTGGAAGGCAGGAGCTTCCGTTGGTTGCGCGGGCATCCGAGGAGCTTCCGTTGGGCAGCACGTGACTCGGCTTGTCTTGCTGCTGCCCCGCTCTTCCCAGGGACTTCGAGTTTTGGCTGCTCGAGGGAAGAGGGCTGAGTTGTGTTTTGTTTTGTTTTTTCTTTTTTTATGGAATGTATTGGTCTGACACTCGTTAATAAAGTTATATAGCTTTCAGGTGTTCCATTCTGAAACACAACATTTGTGCGTTGTGTCGTTCGTTCATCGCCCCAGTTCGGAGAGAGTGGAGTTGCTTGTGCCTCCGGCTGCTGCAGGCTGCTCAGACCCTGCCGGCTCTGGGACTGCACTCGCTGCCAGTCTGTTTTTGGAGCAAGAGGGCAGTGCCAGAAGCAGAAGGAAGATCTTGCAATGTTGGGCCGAACGTGGGCTCTCGGGGGTGGGGATGTGTTGGGGACAGGGGTGAGGCTAACACGGATGCTTCAGCGGAAGGGGTTATTGTACTTGGCAGTGTGTGGGGAGAAGAATGAGGCCCCATGAGCCACTGAACCCCTTCAGGGTCAGTCTGGAGGGACCCTCTGTCTCCCAAATGTGTGCAGGGAGGAGGGGACCGGAGCAGTCCATCCACTGTGGTTAGGCTTGTCAATCTGTTGATCTGTGAAGTCGGTGGAAGGGCGATGTCCAAGTGGGGAGCCCGACATCAAGGGTTTCACACCGTTGTGTCCCTTGGGGAGTTTCCTGGTTGGGAGGGGATTCCTTCCACCACTGACTTGCTGGGTAACCTGGGCTAACTTTCTTCCCCTGCCTGGCCCTCCACCTCCTTGTCTGTGAACGCCTTGCATAGCCGCACCCAGGTGCAGATGAGGCCCTCCAAGAAGAGGACAGTCAGCTGCTCCTGGGTGACTTTGAACACCAAGGGCTCGCGCAGCCGCACATGGTGGAGGCACAGGCACAGCACTGTCCCCCGCACCTTGGCGAGGTCCAGCCTGCCATGGGGAATGGAGACACTGGACTTGTCCCTGCTGCCTCCACATCCTGGCTGAGGTTGCCCAGGCTGTGGTAGCACTTGTGCTCCTTCTCTGCTCCCTATGCTCCCTATGCCTCCCCGGTCCCCCTGCTCCTGCATCGTAATCTAAATGGCCTGCCTGGCTCCAGCTCCATGCCTGGGCCATGCGCCTTGCCATTGCCCACCGGCTGTGGGAGGCTGTTGGACAGCGAGCAGGGCTTGGGCCCAAGGCCTGGCTTGCCATCCCGAGAGCTGCTGGTGGCAGGTCGCACTACGCTAGGCTTGCCAGTGAGCGTGGGGTGCGGGCCAGGAATCAGAACGGGAAAGGGGCACCTGACATCCCACAGGCAGAACTGTGTGTCCTGGCGGGCTGAGCAGAAGTGGTAGGTGATGGAGCCGGCCTTGGGCACCCCGGAGAGCGGGGTTCTGGTGCCAAGCCTGGGCCAGCCACCTCGGGCTCCTCTTCCTCCTCCTCCTGACACTGCCTGGCCCCTCACCCAGGCTGCTGCTGCCTCCTCCGCCACTTTTGTGTAGAGGTCGAAGGCCATGGCATTGACCTGGGACTTGGGGCCATGGCCACGGGCCACTTTGCAGCCCTCGGTGAAGGACCACACTGTGATCAGGTCATCCTCACCACCCTTCAAGATGTAGCACTTATCAGGGGCCCAGGACACGCAGAGCAGGCCCCCAGAGTTAACTCTTCATGAATTCCTGGAGTCTAAGTACAAGACCCGCACAGTGGTCTTCGCTGACACTGGCCAGGTGCCGGCCACGGGGTGAAAAGGGAAACTCATCGAGGGGCCCCTCACCCAACACCCACTTGGCTGGAGGGTTGCAGGGCGCTTTGCTTTTGGCAGTGTAGAAGTGAAGTCCTCACCCCACTTCAGCAGGCCGCACTGGGGCGGCGCCAAAGCTGTGGGTACTGGCGGCCACTGGCCTGTGACTGAGGAGCAGGCTCTGTGACCCAGGCAGCTGCTTCAGATACGCTGCCTTGGTCTCATCGGTCAGCTGCTCTTCACTGAATAGCTTGCGGATGTTCTTTCAGAGCCCATTCCACAAAATAATAAAATTGTACAGAAAGAATGTCCTTAATTAATCAAATAAATCAAATTCAAAATCAAAAAGGAATTATGGCATATTTAATTTTATTCCATTTTAAATTAATCTATAAAAGTACTTATTAATCTCTGTACAAAAGATACCTTTAAAACTGAAGGTATTTTTTCTTCTTCAATTTTCCTCTTACTCTATTGATTTCATGAAATCATCTCATAAATTCAAAAGTCTGTTAAATTATGCTGCAATTATAAAATATTATAGCTTGATACATCTTGTTAAACATTTTTAATGAAAGATCTTTAGTAAAATTAATATTGTCATAATAAAACGTCAGAAAAGCTGCTAGCTTAATATCTATGGAAAACACGTGTTCTGTTAGAATTTATAAAATCTTGAATGAATAAGTCAGCCTTATACTAATTTATTTGAGACTGTATTGTTTAATTAACCTAAATTAAAATCAGTTAAGAAAACTTGGGCAAGCTCATATTATCTGTGCATGTGACTTTATCTTTACAAAATATTTCTCTGACTCAAACAGCTGTTAAGAGTAACAAAATGAACATTCTCAAAATAATATTACAATTCAACACTTGTTTGAAAATATAGAGTTAATCTTCACATTTGGAATTCTAATCTCCTATCTAAGATGTACTATGAGACTATGACAGTCATTTGAGCTGATTTATCTTTTGGGTTTAAGGACCTCATCTTTTTCTCCAAAAGTTCTTGGATGTTCCAATTAGCCATTTCTATGTAACATTATAAACTTTACATGAGGTTTAGTTTTCTTTATACAGATGGTCATTAGAATATTATAGATGAAGCGTGACTGAATACAGTATTAGGAAACGGACATACTCATGAGAATTAGAGACAGTAACATTACTTTACCATTAAGTCTTTAATATATTTTGTGACACTGTCACACACATCAAATAGTATCAACTTGTATCTTTATCATACTAAATTAAAGGACACCATAAAAAATGTTTTAAAAACACAAAGCTATGTATAACAACTTGACTGAAATAAAATTCATAAATAAATCCATAGATTTTATAGCTAAGATTACTATGAAATTTTAACTATATCCAGTCTATGTTCTAGGCTTTTCCCAGTTACATCCTCTCTGCAAAATGCTTGCAAAGTGATTGTGTAAGTTAATAGTTGAGCTTCTCCAGTAAGTTCTCTTACTGGCAGAACAGTGAGGGTAAAAATTTATCCACAAAAAATATATTGAGGAAAAGATTTATTTCAGCCATATACCACACACAAAAGACCAAAGCTCATGGTCACAGTTATGTCAGGATTTACTGGATGTGAAATAACTTCATATCCAAAATCTAGTCATCTAGATGATAAAGCTATCAATGACAATTAGTGGGATAAAAAAAGTAGGATTTTAATGGGATAATGAACACAACAAACAAATGAACAAAATAGAACCAGAGTCATGGAAACAATGAACAAACTGAGAGGGACGAGCGGGGAGGGGAAAGGAGGATAAGGGAGGAAAGAAGGAGAAGGGCCTAGTTAAAGAACAAGTATAAATAACCCACAGACATGGACAACAGGGTGGGGATTGACTGTGGGAATGGTGAGGGGTAGGGGAGAACAATGGGGGAAAATTGGGACAACTCTAATACAATAACAATAATAAATACATACGTACATACATACATACAAAGGGTTTAAACAAATTATACTGACAGCATTGTTGCCATCTTTTAACAAACTTTTGTTTATCAAGTATGGCAAAGGGCACAGCAGACCCAACTCTGTGGACATTTAAGATATCTCACAAATTACAATAGTAATAGGGAACTCATAAGCTCCTAAAATATCATATTTTGTCTTCTGATTACTATGGCTATTGGAACTTTTACTGTTTTTTTTTTTTTTAAGGTCTGTTGTCCTCCATACTGGATGGTTTAGTCCTGAGATGCACACATAACCATTTTCACCTACACACTTTGAGCACTTACCTATGCCAGCCATTAAACTAAACACTTTTATCCATTAGAAACGATTTTATACACAAGTAACAGAAAATTCACCTAGTGGCTTAAACAAATGGGTAATTAATTCTCTCAATAGCAAGAAATGTTGAGTTAGATGACTTTTAGTGATGGTTCAACTGCCTGACGATGTAGATATGTATGTGATTCTCAGTTCTCTCATGTTGGCAAGATAGCCGCCACAGTCTCGTTCTCACACACTGTCTCTAATTCATCCTTCACTTCTTAGCCCCTCTCTTATTTCAGTCAGACTGAGTTCTTTACTCACCATATTTCTATATCAGGGCCTTTGCACTGGCACCCCATCTGGTGGAATACCCTTTCACTAGTTATTCACATAATTCACACCCTCGCTTCCCTCAGACTTCTGTCACAGAGTGACTTTCAGGAAAGCCCATCCTGATCACATAGTTATTATTGGCGTCCACCCCCTCCCAGCATTCTCAATGCCATTAACCTTTTCTCACTTTCCATACATTTATCACCTTCTCAAAGGTTATATTTTATGTCTCCCTAGCAAGCTCCATGAGATCAGGGCTTTTTGTCTATTTTCTTCACTATGTGTTTTGTGCCTAGAACAGTCACTTCTCTTAATAGGCAGACACTTAACAAATATATGTTAAATACATAAATCTATTTTTAAGTCAGGAAAAATGGGGGAAAGATAGCATGAACTATCTCTGTTTTTGTATAAAAAGTCAAACCTTTTCCAAAAATACCCCAAAAGATTTCTTAGGTTTCATTGACAAAACAAGATTACATAATCAACCCTAGCTGGAAGAAAAGAAAGAAAAGAACATTTAGCTTTTCCAGCCTCTGCTGTGGACAGGGAAGAGGATAAGGGGGCTGGGGGAAATAGGTGTGATATTAGGTAACTGACAGAATCTCCTGTGCACTGTAATCCCCCAGCTAAGCTTTAAACCCTAATATAGGTACTTTTATTATATCCATTGATCAAGTGAGTAAATCATAAGTTAAGGTCTTTAAGCAACTTGCTCAAGGTCCCACAACCATCAAGAGTGGCAGTGCTGGAGTTTTAATCAATGTTGTCTGATTCCTAACCATACACTCTAATCCACAAGGCATGTAACTTAATTCTGTCTGAGTTTCTTAGTGTGCCTCCCTGTATATCCTTTATGCTTGAACTTTATATAAACTTGAGGACTTTTCTTTGCCAATTCTGTGGCCATGCTGACATGTTAAAATTACTTTCCCTCTTCTTTGCTGGGATCACTTTCAAATTCATGCTTGTATTTTTCTCAAAGTACCTCTTTCCTCACGAGGTATTCTATCATTTAGGATTTCATGAAGCCTATATTTTCTTACTTTATAAACTCTCTAATTTTACTTTAAGACAAAGAATGCATTTTACATGGAAATTTACAGAATAGAAATATAAATTTAGAAGTGGAATGGGTAGTCTTGGTTGCTTATTCAACAGCCATTACATTGAACCCTGTCAAATTCATGAAGCTAGTATAATACAAATGAGAAACTTGAGTGAAAACAGATTTGCCAATATGAACTTTCAGGAAAGAACTGTTTTTAAAAATTGGGCAAAAATAAAAATGCCTTCTAATAAGTTTTTTGTTTGTTTGTTTTCTTTTTGCTATTATATTGGATATAGGGTAGCCCTTAGAAAATCCTGGCTTTGAGCGTAGGTATCTACGCTCTTCTGTATTACATATCTCTAGTCCCTAAACTAACTCCTCTCTTCTAAGTGGTAATCAAAATGCCATCCCTCACCTTTAACAAGGTAGACAAAATATTAACAACTGCCCATTACTCAGGAGATGATATGTCTTAAAAGCTCTTTATCTTTTTTTATTTTATTTTAATTGTTGTTGCAGTACAATTTTCTATCTTTTACTCCCATCCTAACCCAGCTACCCAGCCCTCCCCCTTCCCTCCCATTTCCACCCACCCTTAGTTTTTATCCATGTGTCCTTTATACTTCTCCTGTAAACCCTTCCCCTTTTCCCCTGAGATTCCCTCTTCTCTCCCCTCTGAAAACTGTCAGTCTGTTCTCTGTTTTAGTGTCTTTGGTTATATTATGCTTGTTTCTTTGTTTTGTTGTTTAGGTTCCTGTTAAAGGTGAGATCATATGGTATTTGTCTTTCACCACCTGGGTTATTTCGCTTAGCATAATGCTTTCCAGTTCCATCCATGCTGTTGCCAAGGGTAGGAGCTCCTTCTTTCTTTCTGCTTCCTAGAATTCCATTGTGTAAATGTGCCATAGTTTTTTGATCCATTCATTTACTGATGGACATCTAGGTTGCTTCTAACACTTGGCTATTGTAAATTGTGCTGCTATGAACATTGGGGTGCATAGATTCTTTTGGATTGGTGTTTCAGGGTTCATAGGATATAATCCTAGCAGTGGAATTGCTGGGTCAAAAGGCAGATCCATTTTTACTTTTCTGAGAAAATTCCATACTGTTTTCCATAGTGGTTGTACCAGTCTACAGTCCCACCAACAGTGCACTAGGGTCCCCCTTTCTCCACAATCTCTCCAACACTTGTTGTTTGTTGCTTTGTTTATGATGGCCATTCTGACTGGTGTGAAGTGGTATATCATTGTGGTTTTCCTTTGCATCTCTCTAATAGCTAGTCATATTGAGCATCTTTTCATGTGTCTCTGGATCCTCTGTATGTCCTCCTTGGAGAAGTGTCTGTTCAAATGCTTTACCCATTCAAGAAAATTGAAATTATTCCAAGCATTTTCTCTGACAACAAGTGACTGAAACTAGAAACCAATCCCAAGGGAAGAAACCCAAAACACTCAAAATCATGCAGATTAAATAGCATGCTATTAAACAATGAATGGGTCAAGAATGAAATAAGGGAAGAAATCAAAAAGTTTCTGGAAACAAATGAAAATGAACTCACAACAACCCAAAACTTATGGGACACAGCCAAAGCAGTCCTGAGTGGGAAGTTCACAGAGATACAGGCCTACCTAAAAAAGATAAGAACATTTCAAACAAATGACCTAACCCTACATCTGCAAGAACTTGAGAAACAACAACAAAGACAGCCCAAAGCAAGCAGACGGAAGGAGATAACCAAAATCAGAGCAGAATTAAATGACATAGAGACTAAAAGCACAATTCTAAGGATCAATGAATCCAGGAGCTGGTTCTTTGAAAACATAAACAAAATGGACAAGCCTTTAAGCAGGCTCATCAAGAAAAAAAGAGAAAGATCCAAATAAACACAATCAGAAATGAAAAAGGAGAGATTACAACTGACATCACAGAAATACAAAGGATTGTAAAAAATTACTATGAAGAACTATATGCCAAGAAATTTGAAAACCTAGATGAAATGGACAAATTTCTAGAAAAATATAATCTTCCAAAACTCAATGAAAAAAGAAGCAGAAAGCCTGAACAGACCAATAACAGCAAGTGAAATTGAAGCAGTAATCAAAAAACTCCTGACACACACAAGTCTGGGTCTGGATGGTTTCACAGGACAATTCTATGAAGCATTTAAGGAAGAGCTAACCACTATCCTTCACAGACTATTCCAAAAAATCCAGAATGATGGAAGACTCCCAAACTCTTTTTATGAAGCCATCATCATCCTAGTCCCCAAACCAGATAAAGACACAACAAAGAAAGAAAACTTCAGGCCAATATTGCTGATGAACAAAGACACTAAAATCCTCAACAAAATATTGGCAAACCGCATCCCACAATACATTAAAAAGATCATACACCATGACCAAGTGGGATTCATCCCAGGGATGCAAAGATGGTTCAATATTCACAAATCAGTAAATGCAATACATCACATAAACAAAAGCAAAGACAAAAATCACATGATCATACCAATAGATATAGAAAAAGCATTTGATAAGGTACAGCACCGGTTTATGATAAAAACACTCAGCAAAGTGGGAATAAAGGAAGCATTCCTCAACATAATAAAGGCCATATATGAGAGACTTACAGCCAATATCATACTCAATGGACAAAAACTTAGAGCTTTCCAATTAAGATCAGGAACAAGACAAGGATGCCCACTTTCTCCACTCATATTCAACATAGTACTAGAAGTCCTAGCCACAGCAATCAGACAAGAAAAAGAAATAAAATACATCCAGATTGGAAATTAGGAAGCAAAACTGTCATTGTTTGCAGATGACACGATAGTGTACATAGAAAATCCTATAGACTGCCAAAAAACTGTTTAACCTAATAAACAAATTTGGCAAAACAGCGAGATACAAAATCAATATCCAGAAATCAAAAGCATTTTTGTATACCAACAATGAAACATCAGAAGCAGAAATCAGGAAAAAAATCCCATTTGATATAACAAAAAGAAAAATAAAATACCTAGGAATAAATCTAACCAAGGAACTAAAAGACCTGTATACAGAAAACTACACAACACTGAAGAAAGAAATTAAGGAAGACACAAACAAATGGAAATATATACCATGTTCATGGATTGGAAGAATTAACATCATCAAAATGTCCATACTACCCAAAGCAATTTACAGATCCAGTGCAATACCTATTAAAGTACCAGTGGCATATTTCCCAGACATAGAACAAACACTTCAACAATTTATATGGAACCATAAATGAACCTGAAAGCCTGCTGTAATTTTGGGAAAGAAAAGCAAAGTAGGAGGTATCACAATACCTGATACCAAACTGTATTACAAGGCCACTATAATCAAAAGCTCTTGATTTCTTAAAAACTCAGTTCTGTATTTCAAAGGAGTTTGCCATATCTTATCCTGCATTTATTTATAGTGTTAGTATTTTCAAAATAACTAATCTTCCACATTTACTAAATGGAATGGGGAGTAGAAAAGAAAAGAATAAAATTAACAAAGGATAAGTTGAAGGGATAGGAAGAAAACATAAAGAGTGAATGTACTTGATATAAAGGGGAAGAGATTTGAAAAAATGAAACTACTGTGTCCTGGCTGGTGTGGCTCAGTGGATTGAGTGTCAGCCTGCAAACCAAAGGGTCATCAGTTCAATTCCCAGTCAGGGCACATGCATGGGTTGCAGGCCAGATCCTTAATAAACAGCACGTGAAAGGTAACCACACATTAATGTTTCTCTTTCTTCATCCCTTCCTCTCTCTAAAAATGAATAAATAAAATCTTTTAATAAAACCTACCTAATCAACCAACTGATATAGCAACAATAAGAAAGATACATTACGAGAAAAATAACTACTTTGTATGAAAGACTCTTAGGAACATAAGAAGGTAATTTCAAAGCAGTTTTCAGGTGGTGACACCTGAAAAATGTAAACCTTATTTATTTAAAGAAATTAGTTGAAAACAGAGACACAAGAGTCTCTCTTAAGGTAGAACACACTTCATTAAAGAGATCATTATATAGATTAAATAAAGTAATTCATATTAATCCGAACCATGATGCTTTGTAGACTCTTAATATTCATAATTACTTTCTCTAGTCCCTTCTTTTATTCCCTGAGAAAATAATACAAAGAATATAAGAAGCTGTAAGTCAAGGGCTTCAGAAAGTAGAATTCACAGTTATAAACTACTGTTAGGAAAGGGTTAACTCAGAAGGTCTGGATTGCTCAAACTGCGCATTTCCGGTTAGGTCTGTCTAATGTGACAGAATGCCCCCAAAACTCTGAATACTATAGCTCAGCAGAGCTTCATTGCTTGGCAACATTTCTCACATGCTATCACATAAGATTGCTGGGAAATAAGATGCATCCATGTGACTCCCCTGGGAGAGGATTCCTGTAACCTTGTGCCTAGTTTCTCCTAGACTTTGTCTCAAGTACCTTTTCCCATTGCTGATTTTAATTGGTATTATTTATTGTAATGAATAGTAACTGTAAGTGTAACAGTTTTTCTGATTCCTGGGAGTTCTTCTAGTGAGTCATGAACCTTGTGAGTGATTTTGGGAACCTCTAACACAACTACAAAATAGTTTCATAAGTTTTCTAAAGTTATAACCATACAACTCATTTTCCAAATGCATATACTTATTGAGTTAAATGAAGCACTGTTAATAGTTACACACAGCACAGATAGAGGATAAGGATCAAATTGAGCACATTTCTGCTAAGAAATTTCTACCATAAGTAAAAAGAGAAAATTGCGTATTTTTAAAGGAGAGTCAAGAATTTAGAACAGCCACTGCAAAAGTATTAATTGAGTCAAATATAAACAAAACTGATATTCTAAAGAGTACCTGAGACCTAATTGCTCTTCTGAACATCAGTTGAGAGTCTGTCAGATATGCCCAGTGGGGGGAAATTTGTTCCAGAGGTCCTCTTTAGGTAAAGAAACTGAATGTGAAAAAAACAAATCATAAAGAAGATTTTAAATTCTCACCCTATTACTAAGTGCTGCCAACTGCCCTCAGATTTTCTCTCAGATCTTTTTGCATGCATACTAATTGCCATCTTCCCATTTGGGGTCCCTATACTACAACAAAGATACCCAAGTTCTAATCTAGAATTAAAAACTCTTTTATTATTCATTTTTATTAAAAGTAGTATATGGTTATCATGATTATAAGGTATAAAAATATTAAAAATAATGAAAAATTACTTTGTATATGAAACCCCTTAGGATTTTGCTGCATTTACTTCCAGTCCTTTTAAAGTGAATTATATTTATTGTTGGCATTGTTTTGCTTTAATTTTTGATGGATCATATTCTGAAGAAATTTTTTTAAATTTTCTCAGTTATGACTTTTATATATATATATATATATATTTTTAAGATTTTATTTATTTATTTTAGAGAGGGAAGGGAGGGAGAAAGAGAGGGAGAGACATCAATGTGCGGTTGCTGGGGGCTGTGGCCTACAACCCAGGCATGTGCCCTGACTGGGAATCGAACCTGTGATGCTTTGGTTCACAGCCCTCACTCAATCCACTGAGCTATGCCAGCCAGGGCTGAAGAAATTTTTATATACTCTTTTTCTTCAATTAATATTTTACTAAAGGTATCTTATCAACAAATCCTAAGTGTGCTTTAGAAGTATGTCCTTTAAATGGCTTTATTATTCCATCATAATGAAACATTCAGTCACTTCATTTTACAGGTGACAAGTCTGAAACTTAGAGAGATTAAGTGATATCCCCAAAGTCACAGAGCTAGTCACATTAGATTTAGATGAGAAAAATAATTTCTTCAAATTTCTTGCTTAGCACTTTCTGACTTTACTTTAATCTACCCAAAATAGTGCTGCTCATTTATCTTCTGAAAATAATTATTACATCATACCACCTCTGTTTTACAGCACTGGCTCCATACTGTATAGAGGAGACTATCCAAACTCTTCACCCTAATATTCAAGACATTTAAAAGCTCTCTTTATACCATTTTGCATGTCCTAATCCTATACCACTTCACATCAATCACCTGCCCAAACTCAGTCTGCATTATCACCTTAGAATATAGGGCAATGAAATATGCTACTCACAAAATCCAAGACACATGTCACTTTTTCCCTTACCAAGATTTCATTTTCTCTTTTTTTTCAAATATCCAAGTACTAAATTCTTTCAGAGTATCCTTCACAAAGCCTTTTACAACAACTTTAATCCACTCTAATTTCTTAGTTTTCTAAATTCCTAAGGCTTCTTTTTATATGAATAGTAAAGCAATGTCTATTCAAGTCTTTATCCCATATTTAATCGAGTTATTAGTTCTTTTGCTATTGGGTTGTTGGAGTTCCTTAAATATTTTGGAGATTAATCTCTTATCAGATATATGGTTTACAAATATTTTCTCCCATTTTATAGGTTTCCTTTTCACTCTGTTTCTTTGCTGTGCAGAAGCTTCAGATGTTTTACAGATAAATTTAAATCTGTATTCAGGGCAGCTAGTGTCTAACGACAATTTTAGGACTAGCAGGATTTCTTTCTTTTTTCTTAGTTTCAAAGAAACACATATTTCCAGATATATTTTAATCCCACAGAAACAAAATGACTCTTCACAGTTTTTTATTGTCAGGTTTATCTTTCCCCTTCTTAATAGAGTAGTAGGATTAACACATTTGTCTTTTGAGATAAGCACATTCTGTGCTGTTCTCCAGTGACCAATCTTTATAGCAACATTAGGTTCAGACCTTTCCTGCCCATACAACCAGTAGCTGATAAGAAAAGGGACAGGATAATATGAATGGGAACACCTAAAAATATGAAGCTTTGGCCTAATAAAGCATTTTCTCTATGAAAAAGATCTCATTTGCCTTACAGTCATGCACACTATTAACAAACATGCACACACTTCAATTATGAGAAGCATGTAGTTAAAATGCCTCAGGGAAAAAGTATGATGGGACTTATTTTATAACAGCAATGAAAAATAAAATCAAAACTATTACCTCTCTCCTGTTTGAAAAATATTTTACATTAGATCCAGGACTAAATATGTACTTTCAGTATTCCAAATTGAAAACAAAACAAAAAATGCCTCAAGACAAAAAAAGTAAATAAATAAAATGTGTCATTCAAGAACTCCTCAATTTCTTGTGAAATATTTTAATTTCCTTAGCTATCATTATCAGATTATGAAAAGATATTATTACTAAAATCACATGGCTAAAAAAGAATGCATTCTAGTTTTTTGCATAAATATTAATATATGTTTTCTCACATATTCAAAGCTTCTCAATTAAATCTTGCTAATGTTCTCTCAATTTTGACTCTCAGAAGACCTATCTGTAAATATAATACTTTGTTATATTTTCAAAAAGAAACACTAGACACAAATCTTAATACTAAAGAAAAGCATAAGAGACCTTTACCCCCAAAATGAAGGCTAGCATATAGTTATCTATATAGTGTTAGTTACTTAATAGCATATGGGTGATAAGAGGTAAATTTAAACATGCTGTCCTAACTCCTGAACCTTGGATTTTATAAAACAATAGACTAATCATTTTACATACAAAAGTAGGCTAAAATTCTATATAACAGGAGATGGTTTAAATCTAAAGGCAAGGATTTTTAAATGAAGTTTCCATGTGTATTTAAATGTCAAAGCTACACATTTTTATTATACAGTTATTGGATTTAAGGCCAAAGCTTTATTTTTTTAAGATTTTATTTATTTATTTTTAGAGAAGGGAAAGGAGGGAGAAAGAGAGGGAAACATCAATCTGCAGTTCCCTCTCATGGACCCTCCACCATGGATCTGGCCTGCAACCCTGGCCAGGCATGTGCCCTGACTGGGAATCTAACTGGCAACCCTTTGGTTTGCAGGCTGGCACTCAATCTACTGAGCCACACCAGCCAGGACTTAAGGCCAATGCTTTATAAGATGTCATGTAACTCAGGGCCAATATAGAATCTATAAGTTGGGTGATGAAATGTCCCAGTTTTACCAGCACAGTCTTACTTTATGTCTATTGTCTGAACATTGTTAATAGAGACCCTTTCACTCTCAAAGGCCACTTAAATGAGCAATCTTATATAGTGAACCCTATCCAAAAGAGTAAATCAGAAAGGCTAAACTCAGATGAGTTGTATCTTCCAAAGATATTTTAAGTTACGTTTATAATTAGAAAATAAATGTGTGTGTGTGTGTGTGTGTGTGTATTAGATGAACATATCATGTATATCTAGTGATTTATTTGTAGTACATCACCACTTACTAATAGCAGAGGCCTCTGCTCTAAGTTGGCTACAACTCTAAACTGGTTTTCTTCTCTCGACTTGGCATATTTTGGGTAATTGAAAAGAGCAAAAACAGATTGATAATAACAGAAATAGAAATCCAAATGGCAATGCACCTATCTGCTCAGAAATCAGTTTAAGAAATTCAAGTCTAATGTGTTCCGGAGGTATTATAGATTGGAAAAGTGAGACAGCTTTAAAGTTGGATTATGAGAGCATTACTGTGATCTAGGAAGAAAAGAAAAGGATGTGAGAGGTGTTAAGAGGTAGTAATGATTCAAAGCAATTTCAATTGTTTTTTTTTCTAATTGAAAAGAGTAAAGTTTATAAACAATAGATCAGTACTCCTCAGTTTGCTACTCTGTGGAATAGTGAGCCATAAATACAGTGTAGCCTGACTTCACCATGTCATTTAATATGTCTTTCATTATATCAATCACAAAATGAGGATAATTTTTATGTGAATCTACCTGCTTCACATTTGATGCTGTATATCACCTTCTATCTCTCATAAGAATCAACCCAGATGAAAATACAGCTATTCCAGAAAATTACTTAGACAAATCCAGGTTTTGTTCAACCTTCAACCCTTACTCTTTGACCTCAGTTGTTGTTGTTTTTTAAAACCTAAAGGAATTAATATTTCTTTAGACTCACTTGATCTTTAGTTTTATGGTTTAATTAACTCAGCTTCAAAATTCCACTCAGGTTCTTATTCCCCTAATACAGTCTTTTCTGGAGTTCCAAAGATTGGCACTCCATCTTCTCCCTCCAGCCCCATGAGTGAACCCAGGTCCAACCCAACCAGGGAAGGGAATTCCCTCTGTATATAAATGTTGCTGATTAATTGTCAGCATTGATCAGTATAGATATTTGTATTGATTTTCTTGAAGTAATTCCATTCAAATTTTTTCTTTTTATTTTAGGTGATGATACTTTAGTCACATTTATCAGTGCATAATGATTAAGGTTTAGCATTTTTAATATAATTGGCAAGGTCTACATGATTTGGTTCAAACCAAATTTTCCACCCTTATTCTTCACTTTCCCCACCTACTCTCCCCTTTTTGCTCAGAGTCTAGTGCATAATGATGCCTCTGTCTCAATCACTCTTCAAACCCAACCTCCACAACAAAATTAACAAATACACAGAAATATAACGTCCAGCCAAGATGGAGGCGTAAGTAGATACACTTTTCCTCCTCGCACAACCAAAAGAAGGACAACAACAAATTTAGAAAGAAAAAAAAAAAAACAGAACTGCCAGAAAATCAAACTGTATGGAAGTCTGACAACTAAAGTTAAAGAAGATACATTCATCCAGACTGGTAGGAGGGCCAGAGATGGTCAAATAGGGTGGAGATGACACACGACAGGACAGCAGCTGGAGGACCAGAAGTCCCACATTTGTGTGCAGATAAACTGATAAGAACAACTGGGAAGTGAGATAAATCCAAGGTTCCAACATGGGAAAAGAAAACCTCAAAACCTCTGGCTGCAAAAACCTGTGGGGATTATAGCAGTGAGAGAGACTACCAGCCTCATAGGAGAGTTCATTGGAGAGACCCACAGGGTCCTAGAATGTACACAAACCCACCCACATGGGAATCAGCACCAGAAGGGTCCAGTTTGCTTGTGGTTAGCAAGGGAAGTGATTGAAGGCTGGCGGAGAGTCAAGCAAGGAATATTACTCACACTTGAACCCTCTCCCACATACAGCACCACAATGCAGTGAAGTGAGTTGTCCCACCCTGGTGAGTACCTAGGGCTCTGTCCCTTACAGCATAACAGGTGTGCCAAGTCAAAGAAATATGGCCCCAATGAAAGAACAGATCAAAGCTCCGAAAATAGAAATAAGCAATGAAGAGATAGTCAACCTATCAGATGCACAGTTCAAAACACTGGTAATCAGGATACCTATAGAAATGGTTGAGTATTGTTGCAAAATACAAGAAAAAGTGAAGGTTACCCAAAGTGAAATAAAGGAAAATGGACAGGCACCCAGCCATGAAAGGAAGGAAACCAGGACTCAGATCAATGATTCACAGCAAAAGGAAGAAAGAAACATTCAGCTGGAACAAAATGAAAAAATAAGAATTAAAAAAATTAAGAAGAGGCTTAGGAACCTCAAGGATAACTTCAAACATTCCAACATCTGAATCATAGGGGTACCAGAAAAAGAAGAACAACAGCAAGAAGTTGAAAACTTATTTGAAAAAATAATGGAGAATTTCCCTAATCTGGCAAAGGAAATAGACTTTCAGGAAGTCTAGGAAACCCAGAGAGTCTCAAAGAAGTTGGACCCAAAGAGGAACACACCAAGGCACATCATTATTAAGTTATCCAAGATTAAAGACAAACAGAAAATCTTAAAAGAAGCAAGAGGAAAGGAGAGAGTTACCTATGAAGGGGTGCCCATTAGACTATCAGCTGATTTCTCAAAAGAAACCTTGCAGGCAAGAAGGAGCTGGAAAGAAGTATTTGAAGTGAAAGGTAAGGACCTATAAGCAAGATTACTCTACCCAGTAAAGCTATCATTTAGAATGGAAGGGCAGATAAAGTGCTTCCCAGATAAGATCAAGTTAAAGGAGTCCATCATCATCGAGCCCTTATTATATGAAATGTTAAAGGGACTTATCTAAGAAAAATAAAATGATCAAAAATATGAACAATAAAATGACAACAAACTCACAGCTATCAACAACTGAACAAGAAAAGAAAAGAAAAAAACCTAGGCAAACAACTAGAATAGGAACAGAGTCACTAAATGGAGATCACATGGAGGGTTATCAGTGGGGATGGGGAGGAGGGAGAATGAGAGAAAAAGGTACAGGGAACAAGAAGCATAAATGGTAAGTACAAAATAGACAGGAGGAGGCTAAGAATAGTATAGGAAATGGAGAAGCCAAAGAACTTATATATATGACCCATGGGCATGAACAAAGGGGGAGGAATGCCGGTAGGAGTGGGTTCAAGGCAGAGGGGAATAAAGGGGAGAAAAAAATTGGGACTTTAATAGCATAATCAATAAAATATACTTTAAAAAATAAAATAAATAAAACATAAAAAAATACACAGATAAAAATCTCAACTCAATTGTCAGTTACCTGGGCATGGCTCTCCTTAACATGAAGACTGGAAAAGACCTTTTTATATACTCTCATAGTATCCCTTACTTTTATTCATAGCACCTCATTTTAATTATAAAACAGTTATATAATAGCTGAAAATCTCTCCCTCCAGATTATAAAATACATTAGGCCAGCTGCATGAATTTGGCACACACTTGTATCTGTCATATTCATCACAGTGCCTTCATACAAAGCTAATACACCATAAATAATTGTTCTTTTGGAGGTTAAAGGATACAAGGTTGGAAGGATAGAAAATATGTTAGTTGAAAGAATTAGTACCAAAAATAATCTTGGAAGACTGGAAAAAGGCAAGCTACATCACAAATGAAGTATAGTAGGAATAAAGTTTAGATCTTGCAGTTAGGACCAAAGAAACAATTATAAAAGAAAAGAGTAGGAGTAATTAAAAGTATATGTATGCAAAAAAAATGATGATGGGATTTTTACTATTATAGTAAAAAATATATCTAGTTTTTCTTTCTCCTGTCTTTCTCACTCTTTCCCACAAGAATAAAATAGTATGTTGATTGATATGATGGACAGAATCTAATTCCCACTGAGTCTCGTTAACTGAGGAACAAGGCCATGGCATTGGAAATATATTTGGACCTGTCTTACTTTCTCTTTTTCTTTGCTTCATAGACATAGCTACATCCAGACCAAGGGGTTCTAGAAGATAAGTGGTAAATGACAAATTTAAAATGTCACTTATTCTCCACATAATAAGACTATGCAGGACCCTGGCTGTCATGGTCTCCAACTTAATTTTAGTATTTTAACTGCTGATGCTCTATTACAATTTTTAGCTTTTTCCCTATATTTGTAATCAAATGACTAAGCAAGAAAATATAGCTAACATGTATTCTCATGGCACATAGTCCAGGAATTTTTTTAGAATGATCCTGAGGACTAGACATGATCAATAATAGAGTTCTATTCAATATTATTCTTGAAGAGATATTGCAATCTTGGACTGAATTAACAAAGTAAAATCTAGAACAAGAACAATAATAAGATTTTATTTAGAACTTCTCAGAACACTCCTGGTGTATGGTCTACTCTTGGGAATTTTAAGTGACATACTGATAAAGACAGAATATATTTTGAGGATCTTTAAGATTGTATTATTACTATTGATTGTTTGCTGAGCTTCCCGTAAGAGGCTTGTCGATCCTTGCACATTACTTTGTAACTTAGAATGTGGCCCCCTGGAAGTTGTACATTTTTCTACTCTATTGATGTTAGATTTGAATGCCACTTACTTTACATATTACAAATAAACAGTAAAAGTAAAATAAATGGATAAAAGATATATGCCACCACTCTGAGCAAATTTGAAACTTTTCCTCTGCTATAAAAGATTGGCGTAACTTAAGGGCTGCTCCTTCAGTCTGATTCTTAAAAGAAAGATAAATGGAGAAGAATTTCAGCAAATATACAGCTTCCTATTATGTGAGAAATAAACCTTTATGGTTTTAATCACTAAGATTATGAGGCTGTTACCACAGCAAAGCCTGGGAAACACTGACTAATAATGTCAGACAATCTGAATAATTAAGAACTTCAAGCAATTTCATATTAGGAAGAGTTGAAGAATCTGGGATGTCTATTTATTAAAGAAAAATATAGAGGAACATTGTAGCATTCTGAATATTTAATTAGTGGTCACATATTTGAGTAATAGAACTTTTCTCTGTATTCTTAATAGGTCAAATTAGTACCAATAACTGGAAGCTTTAGGATAACCCATTTTAGCTGAATATTAGAATTTTCTAACTTGAAGAGGCTGTAAAAAATGAAGGTGCAGTTTTAGGATTCTTGGAAAGTTTCCTAATATTGGAGAGTTCAAATAACTCTATACATTTATTTTTAAAAGAATCCCAATATTGGTTGATTCAATAGACTACATGGCCTCTTTTAAAACCAAAATGCAAAATTTATAACAAAATATAGTCAATTCATACAGACTTTCTCCAAAGACTCATTGTCTATCATGTGTTGACTTTCTTCCCTTCACACTGTTCTTCTTCAATCATTATGAACATGAATTGGTAAAGAGAGGGAGAATTTCTTTTAAATAATTTATATGCTTCCAAAATTAACAGTCAAATACTGGGTGTAGTTGTCAAATATGAGAGAGTAATACCACTCACAAAGATAAATATTTAAAATAAAGTAACTAGATTTTAAATAAATATAGGAAATTAAAAATAAAAAAATCTCCTTGTTCCAAAATATCATGTAAAATTAAAACTCGTACTAATGAATACACAAAAATTTGAAAATGATTCTCCATTGTCCCTATGCAGAATATCAGAATGTGATTCTACTTTGTTCGTGAGTCCACGATGTATCTGTTGGCATTAGCACAACAACTAACAGGACAGTCAGTTGTTTTTAATTTTTCCATACACTGTAGAATTGCTTAAAGAGCTTTGCTGGGAGGAGGAGGGTCATAAGGGGACTAAATGGTAATGGAAATAAATATAATAAAGATTATATATTTTAAAAATACTAAACAAACTTTTTAATTTAAAATTAATGTTATGTACATCTTCAGAATAAGGTTCACACTTGTTATTACAAGAAAAGTAACTATCAAATAAGTTTTCTTTTGCCAGTTTTTTTTGTCAAATAAACAAATTCAATGTCATCTAAAGTAATTAACATGTTAAATGGTGGCTGCCAACATATTTCTTCTATATCTTCTGATTTGTTATTTTGTGTTTCATTTTAGTTATCATTAAGCATAATATTCAATTTTATCATACACTATAACTTTCTTCAAGTAGTTAGTACACAGTCACTTAATATTTATAAAATTTTAATAATAAATGCGATATAACTAGAAAAATAAGTGTTAAAAACATCTCACTATCACATCTGAAATCTCAAAATATTCAACATTTAGCAACTCTAACACATTTTTGGACACTCATAAGAAAAGTGTCTTTTGGCCTCAAATTTAGAAACTTAGTGATTTTATGACCTAAACAGCAAACGAAACTCAGCTGTTGATAATTTGAGAAAGAGGCTTTATAACTTTATTATTAACTAGGTTTATCTTTTTACTCTATTAAAATGTTGACTAAATACCAAGTATAATGCCTTCTTTTAATCAGTTTTTCCATTTTATACCCACAAATAGTGCCCTAAATAAAGCAAGGAAAGTTTAGTTTTCTTTTCCTTTCTTCTAGCTAAATTTTTTTAAAGGTTTTACTATTTATTCTCAAAGATTCTCATTTTGTTTGGTTGGAAAAAACTTAATAACTTTTTAAAAAAGATTTTATTTATTTCATTTTTAGACATAGAAGAAGGGAGTGAGAAACAGAGGGAGAGAAACAACAATGTGTGATTGCCTCTTGTGCTCTTCCTACTGGGGACCTGGCCCACAACCCAGGCATGTGCTCTCACTGAGAACTGAACCAGTGACCTGTTGATTTGCAGGCCAGCACTCAATCCATTAAGCCCCACCAGCCAAGGCAGAAAAAGTTTTTAAATATTCTAAATATCTCTGGCAATTGGACATGTCAGCATGTTTTAATAATAAACTCTAGCTTATACTAGAATTTAAATTTTATAGTATTTGGTATACTCTACAAAAGCAAATAAGGAAATATATCTTATATAATTTGTGCTTCCATGTAGTTTTTATTCTTATTTAGCATTTATAAAATTGCAATTTTAAAAGCAGTATTCTCTAAAATTAGTTACCTGTTTTATCTTTAAAATTAGGAGATATCTTTACATAATGAGCATCTGAATAATTGTACTTATTTTCCCATATTATACTCATGACATCTACAAAAGAGTTTGTTTAATTCAGTCTTTTCCTAGAAGATTGTCATTTCAGAGAAAACAAAAAGTGATTAAAACTCAAAAGAGGTTAAGAAAGAGTCAAGTCATGAGAAGAGAAAATCATGACTAGTGAAAACAAAGCATAGAAGCAAATCCTTGATTCCAGGCTCAGGCAAATGACTTGCAAAGCCATGATAATTTTAAAGACAAAATGCAAACACGGGCTTGAAATGGGTGGATGTAGACAATAAGACTTACTCTCTTCCACCTTTGCCAATAACAGAGCACATGCGGGTTAACCAGGAGAATGGGAGCCACATGGAGTACACTGAAATTGCTGTAGTGGTCCCTACAAAGGCCAGATCACCCAATAGCCAGCTGAACCACAGACATGTGAGCAAGCCCAGCCAAAGTCAGCTGAGGATCCTTGTCAACCCTTAGCTGTCTCCAAAACAATCTTATAGTAGTTTGTTACATAGAAAAGACAAACAATATTATCAGATGTTTTTAAATTATTAGATACAAATTTTTAATATTCTGAAGTATAATTGCTATCCTAACTAGCATAAAATAGGCCTAACCTAATACCTATACAATAAAGGAGTCTACTCTCACAAAATAAATGTCAAAAAAAATCTTAGTTTCAAATATAATTTTTAAAAATATATATTCTTCTACTGTTATATTTGATTACATATATTTATATGTGTTAGAAATTTTGAGATACAGTATGATTTAGTTCAAAACTGTGCAGGGGCTTTGGTTAAATATAGCTTTGAATTCAAATCCTGCCTCTGCCATTTATTATAATTTGTTTATTATTAACTGTTCATCATTGCTGTGGGAAAATAATTTAAACTTTCTGTGCTCCAGTTTTCTGTCTGTAAGTTGGAATCTGATTTTACTCCAAAAGATTCATATTGAGGACTGAATGAATTTATCCATTAATTGTTTAATTCATTCATTCAACAAATATTTCTTGAGCATCTAACTTGTCGTGCACCACTTTAGGTGCTAAGAATATGGCAGTGAACTATCTAGACAAGGTGCTGGACTTATGAAGGTGGCATTCCTGAGGGAGCAGACTGATAGTAAACAAATAAACCTGTAAATATCAAGTGACAAGAAAAAAGTACACCAATAAAATAAAATGAGGTAAAGGGGACTGTGAGTGCTGAGTGTTGGCCATCAGAAAAGACTTCATTGTAAGTTGAGGTCTAAACAGAAACCTCAAAAAAGGTAAAGAAATGAGTCCTGTGGATGTTTGAAGGAAGAACATTGTAGGAAGGGGCTCAAGGAATTCAAGGGAATGCCTTGTGCCTAGAGCACAGAGAGCAAGAGAGAGAAGGAAATGAGTTCAGAGAGGCAGTAGGGGAGCTAGATCCTGCAGCTCCTTGTAGGTCACAAGAAGGACTCTGTTTTCTACTCTGGTTAAGATTGGAAGCTTTTAGACATTTTCAACAGGGAAGTAACATAATAAACTGTGGCAAGGGAAAAAGCAAGAAGACTGGTTAGAAAATGCTTGTAAAGATCCAACTAAGACAACAGCTTGGATCAAAGTATTAGCATAGAGGAGACACAAATTGTTGGAATCCAGATGTATTTTGAAGGTGGAGCCTACAGGATTTGCTAATGGATTGGATTTGGGATTGAGAGCATCAGAAGAATCAAGGATGGTTTCAAGAGACATTTTATGTTTCTAGTTTAAGAAACATGAGTAATTCAGTTGAATTTATTAGGTTGGGAAGGAAAGTTCAAGATCAGGATGCAGAGGGTAGGGGTGGGATAAATTTGGTTTTGGACTAGTTTTTTTTCTCTTCATTTGCCTTATGATTTATTTTTGAGAGATCTATTAACAATCCAAGTTGAAATGTTGAATAGGCACTTGAGTACACATGTCTGAAGTACAGGGGAGAAATGTGGGCTGGATATATAAATTTGAAAGTTGAACACTAATTGTAAGAATGCTCTAAAGTTCAGTCTTAGGTTTGGTTTTGAGGTAAATCCTGTGCTTCAGCTTTGGAAAAGTGAATATACTAAATGTCAGCATTATTTCTGGTACTTGTGATCCTGGATGTGACCATCAGTTCCTGCCAGCATCACAGCTACAAAAAAAAAAAAAAAAAAAAAAAAAAAAAAAAAAAAAAAAAAAAAAAAAAAAAAAAAAAAAAAAAAAAAAAAAAAAAAAAAAAAAAAAAAAAAAACAAAGTGTGCTGCATCAAGGTCAGGCCACTGAGCAGGGACTGAAAGCACACAGTGGTTTAAACCGGGAAAGTTGAATAAAGAATTATTAATGATGATAAAAGAGAAACTCTAAGATGTAAGAAAACTCTGTATCATGCCCTAGGGCTAAGGGAGAGTTCACAAAAAAGGACATACATGGAAAGGAACCCCTCTCCTAAGGTTAGGTTTCAAACCATTTTGGGGAAGGTATAAATCCGCCTCCTGGGTAACAAAGAATTGTGCTGGTTTCCCCAGTCCAGGGTTGGTCTGTAGTTGGTGGGCAAGCAGCAAACATCCTTCTTGAGTGCATAAGGAACAAGAGGAGGTACAGGCAGGACCTAAGCGAGCACAGCCAGGCATGTGAACACAAGAGGGAATGGGGGTTCCAAAGTAGTTGAGGACTTAGACCTCATGGTGTTTGTGAGGTGAGCCACTGCCAATAGCTAGCAAGCACAGGCAGTGGAAGCAGGGGTGCAGGCTAACTACGGCCAGGGGCTGGGCTCATAGAGCCCTGATGTGTCAGGAAGCCTGGAGCACAGTGTCCTTGGCAGGAGGGCCATGGCACAAAGATGGTGTGAAACAAACTGGGAGTCTGTTACAAGCAAGCAGGAATGAGGATTGCAGTGTGAGCAGGAAGGCTTAGGAGTGTGGCATCCATGTTGAGAGGGTTACAGGAAAGATCACCAGGACCGACAAGGGCTGCAAGGTTGTTGAGTGTCTGTGCATTGTGAGTGGACAGCATACCACCAGACGTCTGTCTGCCCACACTGCTGATCCACCATGCAGCAGCCAGAAATGGCAGGAGAACATTTTCTTCCTCTGATGTCCCTTCAGCACCCTCTACTGAGAAAGTTGAACATTATACTCATTACGAAGGGGAAATGCTTAAAGGAATTCCATTGCTTTCATTTGCATAGCAGGTGTTAAAGGGTAAATTTGAAGCCAAGCAGCAATACATTTTTAAACTGTATACATGCCATTTTTACTATTGATATCAGAATAGTCAACGTCAAATATAGGTAATCATTCCATAAATAACCTTAAGTAAAATTCCCCACATGCATTATATGCTGAAATTTTATCACTAATAAAAATATACTTGCATTTTTACTGTTGCAAGAGAAAATGACTGTGTAATTTTAATGTTATAAAAACAATTATTAATAACTCTCAATTATTTAAATATATAATGAACAGACTGATAGTCAACACCCTTCTTACAAAAGAGTTGCTCAGCTAGGTAACTAGAAAAAATACTTTCTGACAATAAATGCTTATAGAAACTTAAATAAATCAAAGAAAAATATTTGAGTGTTAGCTTACATCCTAATTATAATTTTTTAAAAATTGGTGTACTAGCTCCATGATATTAAATAAAATAATCTTTTCAACATGTATTTATTTTATGCTCATATAATTGTATTTGGGCCATGAGATGTAAAAGAAAAGCTCTATTTGGAAATTATAAAAATGAAATAGACACAGAATACCAACTTCGTTAGCTCAAAATTTAACCAAAAAAATCTCCAAACATAAATACATCTATTTTTTTATTGAGTGGTTGATTTTAGAGAGAGAGATACATTGATTTGTTGTTCCACTTATTTATGCATTCGTTGGTTGATTCGTGTATGTACCAGGGATTGAACCTGCCACCTTAGTGTATGGGGACGATGCTCTAACCAACTGAGCTACATGACCAGGGATTATAATATTTAGTTTTAATTGTTTTCTACTAAACATCACAAGAAATATAAAAAATATCTTTTGTTTTATCCTTTTAAAATTTTATTGTTTATGCTATCACAGTTTTCCCAATTTTCCCCCTTTGCCCCCTTCCCTCCAGCCTTCCCCCATGCCCACAGGCAATCCCTGCATCCTTGTCCATGTCCATGGTGCATGTGTATATATATGTTCTTTGCCTAATCCCTTCACCTTCTTTCAACCAGTCCTCCCCTTCTCCCTCCCTTCTTACAGCTGTAAATCTGCTCCGTGTTTCTATGCCTCCAATTCTATTTTGCTCATTAGTTTGGTTCATTGGATTCCACTTACGAGTGAGAGCATATAGTGTTTCTAAAAGAATAAAATGTTAGAGTAAAAGAAAAT
This sequence comes from Tonatia bakeri, assembly GCA_004024845.1. Lineage (NCBI taxonomy): Eukaryota > Metazoa > Chordata > Mammalia > Chiroptera > Phyllostomidae > Tonatia > Tonatia bakeri. The sequence goes on from PVIA01004108.1 coordinate 54,295, forward strand.
TGTACTGCAACAACAATTAAAATAAAATTTAAAAAATATCCTTAACCTTAATCACACAAAAAAAAACATGTTAGAGATACAGGTAAAAATTAATATATAATTTATTTCAGAAATCTATTATTCTGCTTCATTGTTGCATTTTTATATCCAAGAGTCGAGGGACTGAAGACACTTTTTTCCAAGTTATTATGTGAAGTAGCAGATGCATGCATTAAGAGCAACAATTTTAAATTAGCTTTGGAAAATAAAGGGTCCAGCAGAAGTAACGCCTGCTTGTGTGCAGCTGTCTCACTCAAGATGCACAATTTGAACATTTCACCTAAAATGTCATATGGTGTGCTTGAGTGTCATATTGTTATGTTACAGAATTACATGCTGATGATTTTGTAATGAAAAAGGGGCATTATTTGTGCCAGACCCTGTATTCAGTAAACTATGTATTGTGTGTTAATGAGATTGTATCAGTCACTGCTTTTATAAACTCAACAAAGATATATCTTTCAAATGCCTTTTCTGTTTCATGCTTTCTTAGTTTCAAGCTCACTTTTAAAATCCTTTCAGAAGAAAGTCTTCTACTTTCCTTTTTACAAAACACAGTACAAACTCTATGATTGAGACAATTAAGATCATGCATTTATTTGATTCAACAGTAAGATTAGTTAATGTTATTTCTAACACTGACATTGAAATAATGATCTTTTCATAAACATACATTGCAATATTTAAATTCAATTTCATAAAGAAAAATGTTTGAATATATAGGAATGTGGAAATTCAAAGATAAAAACATTCTGTAGTAAGCAGAATCTTTACTGTTCATGCCTTTCCATTCACATTCATCAAAAAACAGCAAAACAAATTCCATTATTTTACCACTGAATACAGTTTACTCAGAAAGTATAACAACCTTTATATGTAGGTCTTTCTTATAGAAACAGAAAAGAAGTTTTAATGTGTACATTTTATTACCAGTATTGTTCAATGTATGACTTCATACAATATCTATAAGTAGTAGATGTGAAAAATCAAATTCCATGGAATAATTATTTTTAAATTGCTATCTTCTTTTAAAGGAATTAAGAACATGTTAGCAAAAGTATTAGCATTTTACATATCCTAAAATTAATATATTTTAGGATAAAATTAATATACTTTGAAAAGTTTAAGAACCCCACAAAATCTTGAATTAAATGGCATAGACATGCATTAAACATTAACCATTGCATCTTTTTGTGTAATTTGCACATATATCACCTCAAAGTTATCTTTTTTTTCTCCTGGTGTAATGAGAACATGAAAGATTAAAGTCAAGTATAAATAGAGTATTATTAAACATTGTCACCAGGTTATGCATTAGATCCCCAGAACTTATTCATCTTTTAACTGAAAGTTTGCACCTTTTGCCCAGCCTCTACCCTCTCTCCTCTTCCTGACAACCACCATTCTATAATTTGGTTTGATGAATTTGACTTTCTTTGATTTCACATGTAAATGACATCGTATAGTATTTGTCTTTCACTGTTCAGCTAATTTCACTTAGAACAATATCCTCAAGGTTGATTCATCATTATATTGTTTCTCACATAATGATTACTTTTTTTATGGCTACATAATATTATAAGTATATATATAATCATAATTTTCTTTAACCATTCATCTGTCAACAGATACTTAGGTTGTTTCTATATCCCAGCTATTATGAGTAATATAATACTATTATACCCCCAATGACCATTAGCATATAGATATTTCTTCAAGATACTGATTTCATTTCTTTTGTATATATACCCAGTAGTGGGATTGATGGATTCTATTGTAGATCCATTTTTAACTTTTTGAGCAACCTCCATACTGTGGCTGCACCAATTTACACTATAGCCAACAGTGCACAGGGTTCCTTTTTCTCCACACCTTTGCCAACGTTTATCTGTTGTATTTTTTTATTAAAAACAATCCTAACAGTTATAGGGTGATATCTCATTATGGTTTTGATTTGCATTTTCCTGATGATTAGTGATGTTAAACATCTCTTTTCAGTACCTGTTGGCCCTTTGTATGTTTTATTTAGAAAAAAAATCCATTCAGGTCTTTTGCCCATTTTTAAATTGGGTTATTAGTTCTTTGTTATTGACTTGTAGAAGTTTCTTCTATATTTTAGATATTAAACCCTTATCAGATATGTGGTTTGCAAATATTTCCTTCCAATTCATAGGTTGTCTTTCCATTTTGTTGATTATTTCTTTTGCTGCACAGAAGCATTTTAGTTTGATGCCCCATTTATTTTTGTCATTTGTTCCTTGTACTTTTGATATCATATCCAAAAAAATCATTGCCAAGATCAATATCAAGGAGTTTCTCTTTATGTTTTCTTCCAGGATTTACAGTTTCAAGTTTTATGTTCAAGTTTTTATGTATTTTGAGTTAAATTTTTGTGTATGGTATACAATATGGTTCAGTTTCATTTTCTTGAATGTGGCTCTCCAGTTACCCAGCACCATTTATTGAAGAGACTGTCCTTTGCCCATTGTGTATTCTTGGCACCCTTGTCATGTATTACCTAACTGTAATGTGTAGGTTTATTTCTGGGCTTTCTATTCTGTTGCATTGGTGTATGCGTCTGTCTTTATTTAGTATCACACTGTTTTGATCACTATAGCTTTGTAAGAGAGCTTGAAATCAGAAATGTGAGGTCTCCAGTTTTGTTCTTTCTCAAGATTGCTTAGGCTATTAAGAGTCTTTTGTGATTCCATACAAATGTTAGAACTGTTTTCTCTACTTCTGCGACCATGCCACTAAAATTTTGATAGGGACTGCAATGAATTGTAAATCAATTTGAGTAATATGGACATTTTCATATTATTAATTCTTCTGATCAAAAACTCATAATATCTTTCTACTTGTATCTTCTTTGATTTCTTTGGCCAAAGTTTTACAGTTTTTGGTGTACAGATTATTTACCTCCTTGGTTAAATTAATTCTTAAAGGATTTTTTGGATGATATTATAAAAGGGAGTTATTTCTTAATTTCTTATTTTCAGATAGTTCTTTCTTAATTTTTTTGAAAGTTTTATTTATTTTATTTTTACTTAAATTTATTGGGGTGACATTGGTTAATAAGATTATATAGGCTTCAAGTGTACATTTCTATGATACATGTTCTGTATATTGCACATCCTACTGTGTACCTTTTCCCCACATATTCATGTTTTGAGAAAGAAGAAAAGCATTACAAATATAATAAGTACAAAAGAGATACATAATCTTTCATTAATTTTCCTCTTCCTCTTCTTTCTACCTCATCTTTCACTGACTCTTTTGCATTCCTCTCCTAATTGTAAGGGCCCTTGTGTTTAAATCCCTCCTTGAATAATCTAAGATAGTCTCTCTAATTTAATGTCCCCTGATTAGCAATCTTTAATTTCAAGTGTAAAAGCTCCTTCCCATAAAATATTATCAGATATTCATTCACAGACCTTAACATTGAAATATAGGCATTTTGGAGGGGTGAGAGTGAGGGACGCAAAGGCATTACTCTGTCTACAAAACCTATGATTTATGACAGTTATTCAGCATTCCTAATATTCCAAATATAGCAGTTACTCAAATTCAACAAAACTTTTGTACACTTCGTAAGTAATCTTGAAGTATACTTTAAGTTCCTCCTCTGAGAAAGCAAAGCAGACCTTTGAAAGTGTACTTTCATTATTTCTTACTGATGTAAGTTCACTTCAATTTGTACTTAATAAAACTTTTGGTTGAGATATGAGACCTGTTCTAAAAAGGTTCAGTGAGGTGGAAAACTGTCTTTATGAACTTTTTCTTACACTAAAATAATTCACGGTATACTTCAAACATATAGGAATTGTTACAATCTCTGAAAGTATGTACCCTGCAATGAATTTAATTTAATCTTTACAAAATAACTTGCCTGCAAAACACAGTTCAAGAAGCTATCCTGAACAATGAATTTCATTTATAGCAAAATAAAATGGTTCAAAGTACAGCTTGTATCTCTACTTCATACACTACACTGATGTTATGATTTTAAGTAACATCATTTTTCTGCCTAGTACTGAATGCAATTTTAAAGTTGTCAAAGTCAAAATACTTTAGAATACAAATAATCTCTACAAAATATAGTTTCTATCATATCGAAGTCTCAAGCTATTAGTTTCTCATCCAAATCTTTTATAAAAATAGTAATCTTACTTTTTATTATATTCAATTAAGAAAAATTAGACAAACTTCAATATTGCACTATGATCAGGATTATAAACTACATAAATAGAAATGTTATCAAATTATCAAGGTAGTAATCATATAAAAACTATTTTTGTAAGGTGATGTGAATATATAGCAGCTTGTTCTTTTCCACAAATATACATATTATGAAGCACCTTATAAATAATTGTGTGAATTTCATTTTTTAAATACACACACACAAACACAAAAGCTACAGCTTTGTGTATTGATACAACCTTTAAAAATAAAACTAGATGGGATCCAAGATGGTGAAGGAGTAATCAAAAGCTACATTAACCTCCTTACAGGACCAAACTGAGAAGTGGGAACAAGTGCTGCCAAGGATGTGGAGAAAGGGAGACCCTTTTGCACTGCTGGTGGGAATGCAGACTGGTGCAGCCACAGTGGAAAACAACATGGAGATACCTGAAAAATTAAAAATGCATCTGCCTTTTAACCCAGCAATCCCACTTCTAGGAATATATCTGAAGAAACCCAAAACACTATTATCAAAGGAATATAAGCACCCCTGTGTTTATTGCAGCATTATTTACAACAGCCAAGATACGGAATCAGCCCAAGAGTCCACCAACAGATGAGTGGATAAAACAACTATGGGATATTTACATATTGGACTTCAAGTCAGCCATAAAAAAAAAGAAAATTTTACCTTTGTAACAGTATGGAGGGACCTGGAGGACATTATGCTAACTAAGTGAAACAAACCAGAGAAAGACAAATACCATATGATTTCACTCATATGTGGAATCTAACAAAGTAACTGAACTAGTAAGAAAAACAGAGACAGACTCAAAGATGGAGAGCAGGATGACAGCTACAGGGAGTGGAGGTTAGGAGGTGGAAGGATTAAGCAAAAAAAGTACTCATGGCCATAGACAACAAGGTGTTGGTTGCTGGGGAGGGATGTCCATAGGGATTAAATGGTAATGGAAAAAATATAATAAAGATTATATATTTAAAAATAAAACTAAATTCATATCACATATCACACTTTTAGAAAGAGGATTGTTTTGCTAATTATGTGAAATGTGTATAACAATATTCAACTACTCCAGAGATATTATAGCAGTAATGAAAAGATAGCTTGCAATACTGTCATAATGAGTAGAGATATGATATCAATTCTAAAACTGATGGAGTTACTACACAGCTAGAAATACTGTATCTCCTAAACAATAATAATAAATTTAGTGACTGTCAGGTTTAAGATAAAAAGAATTTAAAAATGCTAGGGGAAAAAAAGTGCTCTGGAGGCCGGAATTTCCAACGCCAGCTAGAATAGAATAGAATAGAATAGAATAGAATAGAATAGAATAGAATAGAATAGAATAGAATAGAATAGAATAGAATAGAAGGGCAGAGTAGTGTAGAAAAGAAAGAAGGCTGGGGAAACAATATGAGAAAAATTATTTGGGGGGAATATTTGAGAATGAGAGAAAGGCATAAGAATTCAGACTGAGAGCATTCAACTATAGCCAAGCAGAACAAATAAAACAAAAAAAATGATCAAACAAATAAAACCCTGTATCTATTTGAATTAATGCAAATTAGGGGCAAAGAATAACTCCTGAATGATTGCAACAAAAGGAAAAAACACATTGACAGAAGAATGTTCAATGCTAGTGTGAGACACAAGATCACTAAGCAATATAAAAGACAGGGATCGCAAAAACAGGTAGAAGAGAAAGTCTACATATGAAGGGATAACAGTTTGAGGACTGTATCATCACCAGTGACAATAAAAATTTGAAGTCAATGGAATGACTCTTTAAAGAGCTAAGAGAGGTTAAATAACAAATAGAATTATACAGCTAGCAAATCTTTATAGCAAGAATAAGGATAAAATTAAGACATTTTAGTATTTTTAAAGTTAATGTGTTCAAAATGAACCACCTGAAAATCTCTCCAAAATTATTACCTTTCACATTTGTCTCCACCTCAGTTAATGGAAAATCTCCCCTAATAGTTGCTTGGACTTAAACCTCTAAGTTAGCCTTGGCTTCCCTTTTGTCTCACAGTCTACATTGGAAGCACTGGCATATTCTATCAGCTTAGTCTTCAAAGTATACCTAGACTGTGACACATTTCTTCACCCACACTGAACACTATGCTCCAAACCACCATCCTTTCTTGCAGATATGGCAAGAATATATTAATTGCTTCTATTTGTGCTCCTCTCCAAACTATAATGTGCAGGGTAAACCTGATAAAACAGATCAGATCAATTGTTGATTCAAAACCCTCTAATACCTTCCATCTCTCTGTAAGGCATGACCTCCCAAGCCATATATCCTCTGGATACACATTACACCTCTGTGCAGGCTCATCCACAAGTCTCCAAATAATTCTTTCTGCCAAAGCCTTACTGGCCTTCTTGCTATATCTTGAACATGCCATGTCCTCTTGTAGAATCTGTTCCCTTCATCTGTAATGTGTTTTCATTAGATACTTTCATATGCTCTCAGTCCTTTCTGGTCTTGATTCAAAAGTCACCTTCCCAGTAAGGTCTTCTTGACAACCCTATCTAAAATATCATACCATATATTTCTGCTTTATTTTCTCTGCTACACTATGTAATATATTCTTAATATATTTTACATTTTATCTTGTTTATTGTCTGTCTCCATGCCTAGAATTTTAGATCCATGGAGCAGAGATTTTTATATGTATTACCTTATGCAAAGCATAAGATATGTACTAATTTGAATAAGTGAATAAAAAGAACATTTATCACTAAAAGTCTGTCACTGAAGGGATTTCTAAAAGATATACTTAACAAAGGAAAATAATTCTATAAGGAATGTGGAGATGTAAGAAGGAAATAAAGAAAATAATAAATATAGTTTAAGCAGCAATTGATTGCATAAAACAATTTATAAGGTTGAAAAAAGTAAACAAGCCTAGGCATTGTTCAGGAGAGCAAAGAGCTTGACAAAATATAAGCTTTATTAAGTAAGTGTGTATGTAGTAACACTAGTAATATTTACTAAAAAGGCAAAAATAGAGTAGATTCCAAACAAGTAAACAGATGAAAAGGGGGAGGAGTGAAGGATGTTGGAAAGACACTGAATCATTTCCTAAAAAGACACAAAAAGGAAAAAAGAAAACACTTTATCTGCTTCTCAGATAAGGTCAAGTTAAAGGAGTTCATCATCACCAAGCCCTTATTTTATGAAATGTTAAAGGGACTTAACTAAGAAAAAGAAGATAAAAAACATGTACAATAAAATGACAGCAAACTCACAATAATTAACAACCACATGTAAAACAAAAACAAAAACAAACTAAGCAAACAGCTAGAAAGGAACAGAACCACAGAAATGGAGATCACATGGAGGGTTAGCAACAGGGGAGTGGGAGGAGCAGAGAGGGGGAAAAGGTACAGAGAATAAGTAGCAGAGATGGTAGGTAGAAAATAGACAGGGGGAGGGTAAGAATAGTAAGGGAAATGTAGAAGCCAACAACTTATGACACATGGACATGAACTAAATGGGGGGAATGTGGGTGGAAGGGGGTGTGCAGTGTGGAGGGGAGTGAAGGAGGGAAATGGCACAACTGTAATAGAATAATCAACAAAATATATTTAAAAAAAGAAATACAGAGAAGTGGAAAACAACAGAAAAGAGAGATCTCGTAACCTGGTAATCAAAAAAAATCAACCTATTTCCTGAATATGGTAGGAACAAAAGGGCCCCACTAAACACCTAGGGTCAGAGAATAGTTGAAAGTGAAAGAACAAAGAATGGTTGATCAGAACCACCCCCCCCCCACACACACACAAAAATAGCCAGTAGGTAGATCAGGCTAACCTTATTCATAAACATATGAGTCCTGTCCTGAAAGTATCCAGTCTTGTGCTATGAAAAATACAGACATTTATTGAAGAAAGTACAAGATACAAGAAACACTGTACATAGGACAATGATGCCTTAATCCCCTTCAAAATAGGCACCTTGGGACCTCACATATTTTTCCTAGTGTCTCTTCCACTATTCAAAACACTCTGCAAAATCCTTTGTTGGAATCACCATCAGCTGCCCATCATATTTTCCTGAATCTCATCGGTGGTCTGAAATGTCTACCTTTTCAAAGATGATTTTAGTTTTTGGAAAAGCCAGAAATCACAGGTCGTCAAATCTGGTTCATTGGTAGTGGTTGAATTAAGTCATTAGCAACTGCAACACACTATGCCTTCTGTTCTGGCAGTAGAAGCTGTGAAGCAAATTTTGCCATGACACATTTCATGCCAAGATCCTGTATCAAAATCTTGAACACAGTAGTTTTTGGAATCCCTAGATCAGCTTCTATTCCTCACACTGTCACACGTTGATCTTTGTTGATTGCAGCCTATACACGTTCAACATTCTCGGGTGTTTGATACAGGCTTTCCAGAGTGTGGATCACTTTCAACAGATTCTCAACCATCTTTGAAGCATTTATGCCACATTTTTATTTGTACTGCACTCATTGCATCCTTCCCAAAAGCATTCTGAATCAACCAAATAGTTTTCACAAAGGAATGTTCAAGCTTAATGCAAATTCATTGCTATACCTATTCAGTCATTTTGAATGCAATAACCACACAGCATACATGATCACTCAACAGTGTCTACCACCCCCACTGACTAGTACAATGAAGTTCTCATTGTTCATACATGCACATTCTAGTCTGGTGTCCTTGGCTGCCAGGTTACATTGTTGTCACTCAAACTGTTCTTGTTACATTAATAATGGCTGGACTTTTTGGACAGACCTTATATGTGCCAAATTATTTGAGATAATATTATAGATCTAATGGTGAAAACAAAACCAATAAAATTTCTATAAAAAGTATTTAAGAAGTTAGATAAGTGAATAGGCAAGAAACATAAAAAGGCATTTTACAAGAGGACATCCAAATTGTCAAAAAACATGAAAAAAAATTAAACTTTATTAGTTGTCAGGAATGTGTACATTAAAGCTTCAATGAAATAGTCTTAAACCAAAATGGCCAAAATGAAAAAGACTGACAATATCAAGTGTTGATGAGATGACAGATCAGTTCTAACTCTCATACATTCCTGGTAGAAATATAAGTTATTACATCTACTTCAAAAAAACTGTTAGATAAGATCTATTAAAACTGAACATTCGCCAACCCTACCACCCAAAAGTTCCATTCCTACACTTATAATCAAGAGAAATGTATATTTATGTGCACAAAAAAAAATAGCTACAGGAATGCTCACTGAAACAGTATTCATAAAAGCACTAAACTGGAAAAAATTTCCATCATAGTAAAATGCATAAAGAAATTGTAACATATTCTTTTACTGAGAAGGAACCAACTATTGCTACCTGTACCAGCACAGATTATAATTCATAAACTATAAGACTGAGTGAAAGTGGACAGACACTAAACATTCCATATCACATATTTTCAATTTATACATAAGTTGAGAAGCAGTAAAAATAAACCAATGGTGACAGAACCTAAACTATGGGTTCTTTGGGGACTTGGCAGTTACCAGGAGAGAATAAAAGGAGAAATTGAGGATTCTTGTAATGTTTTATTTCTTCATTTAACAATGATTACATGGGTAGTTTATAAAGATGAATTGAAATGCAAACTAATAATTTGTTTACTTTTCTGTACTATTTTTAATAAACTTATCGCAGTGACTTCGGTTAATAAGATTATACAGGTTTCCAGTGTACAATATGATATATATCATGTGTATATTGCACAGTGAGCCTACCACCCAATGTAACATCTTTATCCATCACCATATATTTGACCCACTTTACCCTTTAATATCCCCCAGCCTCTTCATGTTAATATTTTTTTTCTTTAAAAAGTGTATGGTTTGGAAAGTGTTGATCATAATTAGTAGGCAAATCCACAAGTCTTCACGGTTTCCTGGAAACATAAATTTGGTATTTCTATTATTGCATTGTGATAAATTTATAATAAAAAATTACATATATGATTCCCAAAATGCTAAGAGCTAAATACTTTTAACCTGTTGGTATAACATAGCTTTATGTTTTAAAAATGCCTTTAAAATATATTCTCCAATGTCCTAACATTTCTTAGAATTCCACATTTCATCACATTTCCTTGAAATGCAAATCATTCTGTAGAGAAGAATAAACTGCACATATATAATCTCAGGTTCAAACAGTAAAACCTTCTTACAACATAGAATAATGTTTTAAGAAACCTGTAATGTAATGCATTCAGGTAACCAATGCTGACTCTACAAAGTATGCTACAAAAAAATCAATTTTTATCACCTGAAATCTATTGCAATTAGAGAGCAATGCCAAGTCATTGACACACTAATGGGTTTCAAAATATTTCAGAAAGAACAAGGAAATTGCTAAGCGTGTTAATTGAAATGTGGCTCTAATAAGTATAACAAATTGCATACCCTGTGCTTTCTGTAAAGCTACCATATAAAACTATTATAAAATACAGCATTGAGTTTTAATAAATTTGCAGCATTGTCTAAATACACTTTATGAAAAATTATCCCACACTAAACTATTTTAAAACTTTTATTATATTTTCTAATATAAAAGTTCTTTTTCAGAGTTCCAAGTGTTTGACTTTTAATTCAATTTTAGAACAATAGTGTAGCATTTCCAAAGAGCATCTGATCTAAAAAACTAGACATGGCTTGCTTGAAAAGAATACTACATCTGACTAAAATATATTTTTATGTATTCAGCTGTAACTCTATCCTACATGGAAATGATTACATTAAAAACTAGTTCTTTTTAATTCCTGCTGGGGTTTTTTTTTTGTTTTTACTGTGCCCACGCATGGCCTCGGTACATAAGAAAAAAGAAAGAAAAAGAGAGAGAGACCTAGTGTATTAAGTTAAGAGTTGCAAAATCAGAATTTCTGGCCACAAAATTTATAATAATTGCACATAAAAAGAAAAAAAACTTCAAAAATAATCATGATCTTTAGTTTTCATATTTCCCCCCACTTCTTTAACCTTAACCTCTTAGTATTTAGTTAATAACATTTCATCCTTAGATTCTTCTAAATCTATGATTATACTTCTTGGACTCAGAAAGAATATCCTCCTCCCCCACAAACACACATTTTACACTTTGCTAACATTCAACCATATCAAGAACATCTATTTCCCTCCTTCTCTTCCCTTTCCTTTCTACACCTCTCCCCTAACCCTACTGCTAACATCACATCATTCTCAACAAATATTGGAATAGTATTTTACAGTAATATTTCAAGGACTAGCACGACTCATGCCTGGTACATTTAGATTTCTCTCCACAAACAGTATGAAAGCTATGGTGAATATATAAACCAGGTATGAATCTAGAGCATGGGTGTCAAACTCATTTTCACCAGGGGCCACATCAGCCTCGTGGTTTCCTTCAAAGGGTGAAATGTAATTTTAGGACTATGTAAATGTAACTACTCCTTAACTAGGGGCAAGGAGCTCGGCAATGCCACCGGGTAGAAAAAAAATGCCAGCTGGATAAAACAAGGTGGAGGGCCAGCCAGATTCAGCCCGCAGGCCCTGTGTTTGCCACCAGTGATCTAGGGTGATAGTGTGCCCAGTGAAACAGCTGAGTGCTATTCAAACTGTAAATTACAACAGAATGTTCTTTCTTGCTCCTTCAAGATTCACTTCCCCTTAGTATAAACTGGAGATGGCAATATGGAGATTGTCTCACATTCTTTTCACTTTTTCCACAGCATGATGGGCACCCTCCATTCACGCTCCCATTTGCAGGAACTAGAGGAGGAACAATGGGGAGTTACTGTTTAATGAGGACAGAGTTTTGGTTTAACAAGATGAAAAGAGTTCTGAAGAATGGTGATGGTGATGGTTGAGGAAGATTATGAATGTATTTTATACCACCGAGTTATACACTTAAAATGGTTAAGATGATCAATTTTATGTTGTGTGTATTTTACCACAATTAAAAAAAATATTAAAAAAATTAACTTAGTAGCCGGTGCACTAACAGTTACTGTTCCAATCTATTAAAAAAGTACAGTTAAGTCACCACTTGGCATCATCCCACTCTTTGCAGCCTTTAACTCTAGCAATTATGCTTCTTTATTTCTCAAGCACTAAGTCCTTGAGGGCATTCATGCCTAACAAAAACTAGTTTCATCAACAATACAAATCTGATCTGAGATAAAGACTATGGATTAAGGATTTTTTGCAGGGGAGGGGTGATATAAGGAGAAATGTCTGCAACATCTTTGTCTGTTATCTTAACTTCCTCAAAATCTTAACATGGTGAAAAGTAGCAGGTCAGTGACCATGAGCACTAAGAAAGTACAACTGTGCATTTTTAGCATATTTTTTTCTAAGATCATAGGATTGCTAAGTCTCTACATTTTATCATAAGAAAGCTTACTGTCAATTGCATCCAAACAATTGCATAGGAACTAAGACCACACCTGACTTTCATTGACTTCTTTGTCATATTCTTAAATAATGTGTGAAATACATTAATATGCAACAAAGGTGTCTTTATGCTAATGAGGTGACTTTTGGACCACACTGAAGGAATGAGGGTGGGGGCAGGGGTGGTCATGACCAGTGGGGCCAACCAAGTGATGAGAGGATTGGAACTTTCAGTCCCACTCACCTGACTTCTAGGGACAGGAGAGAGGCTAGAGGTTGGACAATCATCAACGGCAATGGTTTAATCAATCAAGATTAAGTAATGAAACCTTGAAAACACAAAAAAATAAGGTTTGGAGAGCCTCTGGGTTGAGAAACATTTAGAGATTCAGGGACAGTGGCCCACTGGGAGAGGGTAAGGAAGCTGTGCACCCTTTCCCCACATCCTTGGTCTATGCATCTCTTCCCTCTTGCTGTCCCTGAGTTACATCGTTATATAATAAATTGGTGAGCTATTAAAAAGGTGAGGTATAATTACATGTATAATTATAGAATATACACATATATTCTATCCATATGTACATGTATAAATATACATATGTATTCTATCACTACTAGACAGTCTTTAATATAAAAAATATATCTATCCAATGCCTTTCTAGAATATAGATAATACTGTACTTAGCTTTTATTTTCTACCATTGGTTTAATTTGAGGAAAATAATATAATTCAGATTTTCTCCAATCTTGGACTTTCATTCTCAAATAACATTAATTTGTTTAATGTTATTTATTGGCTCATTTAAAAATTAATATGTAAATTTGCTTATACATTTTTATTCTTTTCTCTGTTTTCCATTTTAGCTCTTAAACTTTTGGGAGCAAAAAATATATTTGTTTTAATTCCTTTGTATATCAAAACCCTATCTGGGATATAATTCATAAGTCTCTAGGACATGATAAGCATTATGAGTAGGAAATACTCCCAATTAACTGACTCAAAATGTTGTTCATTTAGAGCTATACAGCAAAAATCAAAAATAAAAATATACTAACCAAATTAAGAAGTTATTAGATTTTTCAAACAGCAGATTATACACACAAGGAAGAGTTAGTGAAATGGCAAAGAAGACTAAATAAAATAGCTACCAGATTCATGGAGAAATAAAAGAATAGAAAATAAAGAAGAGATTGTAATAGAAAAAAAAGGATATGTTTAATTGGAGTTGAAAGAAAGAAGCAAGAAGAGAAAAAGGAGAGGGAATAAAGAAAGTAAAAAAGATACACTGTTTGAATATATAATAAGAGAGCTTTCCAAAACAGGGGGAAAAAAGGCACAAACTCAAGGGGCACTTTGTAAACCTATTAGGATGACTACACAGATGATCACACCTAGGTACGGCTTAGTAAAATCATTAAAAACCAAAGATAAGGTAAACTGAAAACAATATATGTTATCTTAAGAAAAACAATATTTAGATATTTCTGAAATCTATGCAAAACTAATGAAAACCAAAATACAATTATATTTTGCTGAACAACATAAAATTTTAATCTAAAAAGATATGTTAAATATTTTAAATGCATACATAAAAAACAAAGAGAATTCTGCACCAGCAAATCCACTCTCAAAGTAATATTAATTAAAAGGGCATATTTGAGGCAGATAGTAAATGATTATAGATGGCATCTTTAATCAAAAAACAGCAATGAAATCGGAAATGGGTAAATGGGTAAAACTATTTGACAATTGGTCACCTGCCTAAAACAACAACAATGTCTTTGAGTTTAAGGAACTAATGAATCAAAGTACATGAAAATAATGGCATAAAATGAGGAAAAAGGTAAATGGAATTAGAATGTTCTAGTATTGCGTTATGCAGGGATAAAGTAAAAATATCAATTGATACTATGCACCCATAAAAACACAAATGAGTATAATTTCCAAATTAAGAAAAATAATTTAATAATTTTTTAAAATATTAAAAGTACTTAAAGGCAGAAAAAGATAAAACTTGAGTGGGCAGAATGAAGTAGAAAACACTTAGAAAGTAGTGGATTTAAACTCAATTACATCAATAAAATTATTAAATATAAATAAAATCGAAAGAAGAAAGAATTCACTATAGAAGTGGACTTTGGTAACAGATGATAGCATGTGTTCACTATAATTGAGTAAACTAACTGTGATAAGCAGAATTCGAAAGATGCCACCCCAAGATTGCCATCACCTGGCCATCCAACGAACCACTAATGTAGCTACTACAATGAATGGATTTTTGTAGATCTCAATAACTGAAGTCCCAGTCAACTAATCTTAAAAATATGGAGATTATTTGGATGAAGCTGACATAATCGAGTGAATCCTTTAAAGGCAGAGTTTTGTTTGGCTGGTTACACATGAACAAGTCAGAGATTTTAAGTATGAGAGAATTTTGATACACATCTGCTAGCTTGAGAATGAGGAAATCATATGCCAAGGAATAGAGGCAGCCTTTAGGAGCTCAGAGTAGCCCACCGGTTGAGAGCCAGCAAGGAAACAAGGACCCCAACCCTGAAACCGCAAATAATTTAAATGTCAATAACCTGAATGAACTTGAAAATAGATTATTCCCTAGAATATCAAGATAAAAATACAACCTCATCAGCACCTTGATTTCAACCTTTTGAGAAGCTGAGCAGACAAACTCACAGAGATGCCCAAATCTGACCTTCAGAATTGTGAGCTACTACATGGGTGTTGGTTTAAGCCCCTGAGTTTCTGGAAATAAAAAACAAATACACTAGTAATATATGGTGTTATGATGTTTAGACCCACAAGATGTCATGAACAATTATATATCTTAAAAAGACTATTTGTA
Organism: Tonatia bakeri; assembly: GCA_004024845.1. Taxonomy (NCBI): domain Eukaryota; kingdom Metazoa; phylum Chordata; class Mammalia; order Chiroptera; family Phyllostomidae; genus Tonatia; species Tonatia bakeri. Next base: position 69,800 of record PVIA01004108.1, read on the forward strand.
TGTACAGCCTAAAGATTAAAAAAAAACTAATCAATAAAACAATCAAACAAAATACAACCAGAGACATTGAAATAAAGAACAAACTGACAGTAACCAGAGGGGATGGGGAGGGGGATTATGGAAGAAAAAGGGAGAAGGGTCATCAAGGAACATGTTTAAAGGACACATGGACAAAGCCAAAGGAGGGTAGGATCCAGGGTGAGAGGTGGGGATGGGTAAGGGAAAAACGGAGATAACTATATTTGAACAACAACTTTTAAAAAAGAATAAATACACAATTTTCTAATAAATAAACAAACTTAATTTTAAAAACAATACACAAATTAAAGATTCTGGTCATAGTTTGTGAATTAATCAAAGATACTCTTGTTATTGCCCATGTGTAAGGACTACATTGGCTACATTAAGAAAGAGACCAATGATCCTATTAAAGGAATAGGAAGGAAAAAATTACCTGAATATGCACTTATAACACCTATCTGATATTTCCCAAAGTCTTCCCATGGGACAGACTCCTGGGATACAAAGGTGAACAGATATAGACTTGCCTTCAAGCTGCTCACAGTACCCGGCACAACAAAGGTTAATTAATTAATTCTAAATGAGTGTAACAGGAAAGCAGACATGTATCCCATAATGAAAATACTTAGTGATAAATGCCATAATTTGAATATTATACCATTATTCTACATTTATGTAAAATATTCCAGAAAGCTGGTTCTTAGAAAAATTATCAGAGGAAAAGAAAGCAGATTTATGGCCAAAAAGAAAAAGAAAAAGAAAAAACAAGTACTTAAAAATCATTAAAAAACACCTATGAATCACTGGTATATTTTAAAAACCATATTAAAAATTAGTGTAGAAATTTTGTTTTTTTTTTCTAAACACAAGTGTTATGATAACAATATCAACTTATATACTGATTTTTTCTCTTCTTAATATGATGTTCCTCTTTTAGGAACCAAGAAATGTAAATATAAATAAACTAAAAAATTAATCAAGGTTGAAAAAAGACAATGCCAGCAAATATCACATTCCTAAATACTTGTACTGTCAAAAGATAAATAAAAGATACTAATTAATCTTTCTAACCATAATACAGTGACAATTATCATGAATGCAAAGAAGAATCTTAAATCATCTTTCATATGACCTCTATTCAAAGAACTACTAAAGATCTGTTATATTCTGTCATAATTTTCAAGTCTTTTATTACTACTTGAATATTTTATACTAGTTTTTAGACAGACTTAAAACTATTCCCTAAATATTTCCTCCAAATAACTAGAAATGTTTTTTTGATGTTAAATCATGTTTATAGTCTGTTCTACATTTACTTATAAAGTTGAAAATCACAAAAGTAATTTTAACCCGGTGTGTCTAAGTGGCTGCTCATACTAATCTTGTACAATGATTTGGAATAAGTAAGCTGAACATGATGGGCTACGTGCATTTTTCAGTTCACTAAAACATTAATTGATTTGATTTTGACAGTTTAAAAAAACTTTAAAAGGAAAACTATATGACAAATTATATATCCAGTCTTTATTAATCCCTCCTCCTGATATGAACCACTGAAAGTTGTAATGCTCAAGAGCTCAGTCCTCCAAATTTCCTAGATCTTCTATAGTATCATGGATTTAATGTCATCTATACTTGATTATTACCTAAAGTTTGGTAATCCATATATCAAAATTACAAGTTAAAATTCAAATAGACCGTTACATATGACATGTCCAAAACAGATCGTGTTTCCCATTTCATGTTACCCCTTACAAATCCTTCCCAACAGTTGCTCGAGTCAAAAACTGTGGAGTCATCTTTCCCTTGTCTTCATATATAATCTGTCATCATTTCTGTTACCTCTACCTTCAAATACATCCCTCTCTTAACCCTTCATCACTACCTCCTTTTTCTAAGCTACCATTCCATCTTTCCTGCACTAACTTCCTCCCCGCCTCCCACAGTCCACTTAAACCCCCTGTATCCTATTAAGAGCTACTTTTCTTGAATAACACTGTATAACTGTGCAAAGTAAAAACATACAGAAGTGTTGAAGAGAAAGAAATAGGCATTTATTGAGCACATACTGTGTTATAGGCACTCTACTAGGGGCTTTAACTGCATTTTAATATAAATTTTACATCTTTATGAAATGGACATCAATTATTTCCTTTTATGGACTGAGGAACTATGGCTCTAGAAAATAGGATACTTGTTTAGGATGACACAGTTCACAAATAAGCCCATTTGAACACATTCTTTTGGAATCCAGAATCCTTCTTTATCCCAGTAGTCAACTTGCTTTCAATAGAAAGCAATGTGCTTGATAAAGAATTACATATACTCACACAAATTAAATGTCAAATATGAGACCATAAACAAATAAAAAAGAGGATGTAGTAGCCCTTCTGGATAACAAAACATTATTGATGTTTTTAACCAGTATATTTTATCTTTTATGGTAAGTAGTACTGGGTATTTTTAGTTAATATTAAGATATTTTCAGAAAACATTTTTACTTATATTTTAATTAATAGAAAAAACGTAGCCCCCAAATTTCAAAACTGATGGTAAGTGAAATTTAAATGTACAAAACTGTAAAATACCATACAGATAACAAAATCCCATGTTCACTTTTAAAATATATATTTTAAACTTTATTATTGCAGAAACTATCTCATTTTCTATTTACTTTCAGAAATTAGGTACTGCACGGTACAAATTAGCTGCTTATTATATTTGTTGAATGAATGACTAAGTGAATACATTAATGAAAGAATGAATCACATTAAGTAATTAGAACTAAAAATGTGAGTCTTTCCAGTTATAAGTCCTTAATTTTGTCACTGAATTATTCTAATAGTCACTATGCTTGTTATTAATTTAAGACTTTTTAAAATACACTTTTGAAAATCCTTAGGAGAAATTATTGATTAACCCATCTTACAAATATTTGATTAAACTGAGTTTCCTTTTGCATTTACAAAATGATTATAATCAGCACAGCAGATGGCCAGAGTAGGACCATATTTTTGTTGAATCTTAACTTTAAGATTAGTTGATGATTTCATTGCTGAACCCAGATTTCTTTATCCATTTTTCATGCCTCCAGCTATTGTGTGGTTTTTCTTTCCAACAGTCAGCACCTACAGTTCTTTTTTGGAGAAATGCTGCTGGGAGTTCAATTTGCTTATAAGCACAGAGACTCAGATAGGCATGGGAATTTATGTACCCCCAGAGAAGCCCTTAGTCAATCATAAATATATGAGTATCAAAGCTTCAGTGCTCTTACTTTGAGATAGAACAACCTTCAGGTATAGTTTACAGTGCAGGGATCCACTGTGAGATCAAGCTAAAGCTGAGCTACCCTCCTTGAAATTTGCCTCAGGGACTTCTACCCCTGCCTATTGTTCTTTCTAACAATCTTCTGCTAGTTTCTCAATGAAGTACTTCCTTAAGAATCACTTGCAGGTGGATTCTTATCTCAGTGTCTGCTTCAGGGGAACCTGATTTAATATGTTAAAGTTTTTGCTGTTTGTCTTAAGGCCCAAGGTAGCAACATATAGGAAAATAAATGAAATACATAGGAACATTTTCATTTTGTTCACTTGGGCTGGGACACACACACGGGGGTAAGAATTCCCTACTCATTAATTAGAAAATAACTCAGAATTAGGGAGGACTTAAAATACCATACAAGGTAACCCCAAACTAGATGACATCCGGGACACATTGTGAAATGGTAACACTTCATTCGTTTGACTCCGACTCACCCGAGTGGCCTGTAAAACATGTAGATCCTGCCCAAGCTTCCCATCCTATGATAATACTTCCTGGGGGAAATGGTGTCTTCAACAACTATTTGCAGCGTGTTATCACATTTTGGTTCCTGAAATAATATTGCTTGAACTCAGAGAATTACTTTTAAAGATTTTTGGAAACTTCTGACCATAAACCTTCACCTAATATCTACCAAATCTTTCACAGAAATTCTCTTTCTAGCTCTTACTCCTAGAGCCACAGGAGCTAAAATCTTGTCCAAGAAACGTTTTTGAGAAGCAATGCAATATCGTTGTTCCATTCTCTTCTGCTTTTCCTCTAACCCTCCTCTCCCTCTAATTCTTCCTTCATCCATCAATTATAAACAAATTTCCCTTACATACAAAGGAATACAAAAGGACCAGGACATGAAGATGATGTCTACACTTACAATTGCGTCAGGAGCCTGCCTATCATGCTCAAAAGCTTTGTTATGTGAGGTCATGTTGAAGCTGTCATGGGATCGATCTACTTGCTTCATCTGCTTGACAGAGTCTCTATTTCATGACTGACCCAAACTTATAGGTTCCGAAATAATTCTATTATTTACCCAGGGATATAAAATCCCCAGGGAGTAGGAATAGATTCACGCTAACAAAACTCTTAACTAAAGGGTTAATAATTTAATGTCAATTTATTAATTAAAAATAATGGGTACACTTAGCAGAGAACAATAGTTTAAAAAGCACAGGCCTGTGTGTCAATTGCCTATATTTGACTCCCAGCTATACACCACCAGAGAAAGCATGACCTTAAGCAAGTTTTATAACCTTTGTAAGATTTGGTTACCTTTTTTGCAAAGTGCTGTAATTTTAAGGTTATTGTGAAGGTTAAACTAGTTAACATATATAAAGCAGTTTGCAAGTGTCTACTGGCACTACTAAGTGTCTGGTAAATCATTGTTCTTGCTAATGATGATCTCCATTTAAGACCTAGTGCTATAAATGGCATTTATAATGAAAATAATTAGACCTATATCATACAGGTCATGATGAAATCTTAAGGGTTAGTGATGATTTTCTTTTGAAAAGAATTCCTAAAATTTAGAATACTGATTAGATATGGTGTCATTTGCCCTAAAATTACTCTGTAAATCCAAATTTCCTTCATAAATAGAATAAATTTATCTCATTATAGTCAAATTAAAACTTATAATATTGCATTTTATACTGGCTGCCTCTTAATTATCTAGGGAGTTATTAGAATTCAGACACATTTAGAGAATGGATAGTAGGCTTAAAGTTTCTTGAGCCCAGCTTCCCACTCTGCAGAAATCTACCCCAGAACGTTCCTGGCAGTTCTATCATCCAGTTTATGCTTAGATAACTCCAGTAATAGGAAAGCTTCTTTTACTTTTTTTAATTATTATTTTTTTTTAGAGGAGAGAAGGGAGGGAGAAAGACAGGGAGAGAACTATCAATGTGTAGATGTCTCTCATATGCCCCCTACTGGGGACCTGGCCCCCAACCCAGGCTTGTGCCCTAACTGGATACGGAACCAGCAACCCTTTGGCTCACAGGCCAACACTCAATCCACTGAGCCACCCCAGCCAGGGCAGAAGCCTTTTAACCAACCCAAAACTTCTTCCATTGAAAGGCAAGCCTAACTATTTAAAAATTTCCTACATTTCCCTAAAAATTTCACATATTTCTGCTAAGAGTTAGTTTGACTCACTTCTTTCAGATTGGAAGGTCAGTACCAAAGCCAAAACTCTTCTTTGTGAATTACATGTGCTTAGGACTATATATACATTTACAAAACAATTATTTTCTCTTTGAAGTTACCATAAAATTTAATAAGCAAAATATATTTATTATTTTTATTTGTGCAGATGAAATATCAAAATTTTTAAAGACATGGCTTTGAACTACTAAAACTTTATATACAATTATATATTCAGATTCCTTCTTTCTTTCCTCCCTTTTCTGTCTTCCCTCTATCAATCTATTGACCTCTGTGACCCAATAATATTTATACTACTTTGTTCACTGCAGTTTCACAAGTCCCTGGAACAATACTTAATACATAAAAGTTAGTTCAGTTGATAGAGCATGAGATTCTTGATATATAAGAGGCATTCAGTGCACAATTGTTAAATAATTGATCAAATGAATTCTACCTTGTTACCAGGTTTAAAAATATATATACCATTTAAAAATATTTCATAGCACTTTTTTCAGTTGATGTATCAAAATTCACTAAATCTATTTTTCTTTCATTTAGGACAATTAAACTTTTCATTATTAGTGCTCTTTGATGGATATCCTTGATGTTCAAATTTGCAGCAATTCATTAATTATTTCCTTAGGGTAATCCCTGAAGTAGAATTTGGGGTTAAATGGCTGTCTATTTGAAATATTCTGTCAGCCTGCCCTTGAGAATTGCTGATATCAATTTATACTTCACAATGATGTATGAGAGTCCCAATTTCCCATACTCTCAATATATTCATTCATTTTCTTTTCAAGTTTGCTGAGTATTTCCCTCCTCTAAATGTTAAAAAAAAAACAGGTATGAGAAAGAAAAAGTAATGATCAAGTCTTTTTCCACTTAGCAATTTTACTTTACCTGAGCTGGATCAATCACAAAATCATTTTTGTATCCATGAATTAAAACTCTGTGCAATAAGAGTAAATTGCTTTAAAATGTGATACACTTCATGTGATAGTTTCTTTTTTTTTAAGATTTTATTTATTTATTTTTAGAGAGGGAAGGGAGGGAGAAAGAGAGAGAGAGAGAAACATCAATGTGCGGTTGCTGGGGGCCATGGCCTGCAACCCAGGCAGGTTTGATGCCCTGACTGGGAATCAAACCTGCGATGCTTTGGTTTGCAACCCACACTCAATCCACTGAGCTACGCCAGGCAGGGCCATGTGATAGTTTCTTCATTAAAAAATTCTACTGTGTTTTATTGGTTACACAATATTTAATAATAAATAGTATATTGATTGCAAATATACTATTTCCCTCTTTAATTTAGACTAAAAATATAGCTTTTATCCTTGTTAAATATATGCAAAGAAAAGACTTTACTTATGAATAAAACAAAAAATTTACATATTATTAATAAAAGTTTTAAAAAATTTAAATAAATATGACTATAAAATGTTGAGTGATTAAATCAATGTCATATAATTTTATGTCCCAAAAGATTATTATTCATATATCAATCAGATTTGTAACTCCTATCATTTATTAACCTCAGTTCTTAACTCTTTTACTTACAAATGTGAGATATCCAGTAATCAATTTCCCTTTGCCAATTATTCTATTTATAGGTAGATATATAATATACAAGTTATTTAAGTTCTATAAAGCAAAGTACTGAATTCTTCTTAGTAATGCCATATATCAAGTAACAGATATGCATATCATACACTATAAATGTATTCAAACAATTTTATAGTTTCATTTACATTGTACATGTATGTATACATGTATAAACAGAAAATAATTTTATCTGACTCCTAAGAATTTAACATATAGTCCTAGAAGGTCCTTCTCATTGATATTAAGATAAAAGAAAATTACCAATGTTTAAATGATAAATAATAGGGTTAATAAACATAATTTTTTCTTATTTATTTTTAAAAAGGCATGAAAAGAATGGGTATTATTCATTGGATAAACATTGATACAAAGCATATAACCAATAAAACTATTATCACTGTATCTTTTGATTCAATACAAATTTTTTTATTAAAAGACTTAGATGTCCTCAGCAAAAGTTAGATGGCATTAAAAATTATAAATAGCAATGGGCTAATCCCATTTTAAGGAAAAAAACATATTAGTATGTACATATTAAAAAGAATCAAGAATTCTTTGTCATATTGATCAATAAAAAACCTAGCTTAAGTAAAATCAATAAAAAGTGAAGTATCTATTTAGAGAGTTGATAACATCATACCTGAATATCTTGATTAGATCAATGTAACAAAGTTAGAACAAATGCAAGTTAACATTCAATTACCAAAATGAAGAAGGGATATTAATTGAATTGGCTTTGATCACCTATTAAATCTGTGTTAGAAACATATTTTGGACTGCATACTTTAGGATAACAGATTAAATGTCAAAGAACAGACAATTCTATAATTATTACAATATCTGTACATGTTTCAAATCAAATTTCATGTATCGTGGCATTGGGAAATAGCTTCAGAAATCCATAGTTTTTCTAAAATGTTGATTATAGAAGCACGTGGGATTTTGGCTATCATTTCTTTGAAGTATAGACAACTTGAACATGCAGGAGGACAAATGACGATCAGTTTAACAAATGCGATAAACTTTTAATTTAGGAAGCTGACAACTCTATGTACAATAATATAGTGATTTTGACAGTCATTATATCTTTGAGTTTCAACTAATAACTGTCTTTATAATAAAGATATTCACATCTACCAAATTCTTTCAGAATCTAGTGTGTCGGCTTCACATTAAAAAGTAATGTTACATAAAATAGTACTATTTTACACTTCTAAAAAGCTTCAGGGGTTTTGCCCTGGCTGGCGTAGCTCAGTGGATTGAGCGCGGGCTGCAAACCAAAGCATCGCAGGTTCGATTCCCAGTCAGGGCACATGCCCATGTTGCAGGCCATGGCCCCCAGCAACTGCACATTGATGTGTTTCTCTCTCTCTCTCCCTTCCCTCTCTAAAAATAAATAAATAAAAATTTTAAAAAAAGCTTCAGGGATTTTGAAAATGATTTTGAAATACTGTCTTATTAATCTTTAGTATTCTCATGAGAACCAAGTAGGTGACAAGTATTAATTTTGTAAAATAGAAACAAGGAAACAATTACTGAATTTACTTGCCCAAGGCTGAATATTGAAGCAATGAAAAGTCACAGTGCCAATCTTGACACTTACTGAAAATCCCATTAAGCATTTCATCTACAATAATTTTTATGGAGACAGGAGTAAAGGTAGAGAGAGAAAAATCTTCAGAAAATATGAAGTTCAACATAGTCTACTACAAGAGGTGATAAAATTGATACTTATTGGTTACCCAATTAATTATGTTTGGTGATGGTGACAGTGATAGTACCAAAACTTCAGAGAACTAATTTCTCTGTGTGACTTTGGGGTGACCACAAGTTCACTGTGGTCAGGGTCACACTAAAGTTGTTTAAATTCTACTGCATAACAAAGCTAAAACCTGACAAAATCAATAGCATTACAATAATTCTTGCATTCCCAGAATAACTCCCACCTGATCATGGTGTATGATCTTTTTGATACATTGCTGTATTTGGTTTGCTAATATTTTAGCAACAATATTCATCAGGGAGATTGTCCTATAGTTTTCTTTTTTTGTTGTGTCTTGATCTGATTTCGGAATTAGGATAATGCTGGCCTCATAAAATGAGCTTGGAGTCATCCCTCCTCTTGAAATTTTTGAAATAGTTTGATTAGAAGAGGTATTAGTTCTTCTTGTATGTTTGGTAAAATTCACCTGTGAAGCCATCTGGTGCAGGGCTTTAGTTTGTTGAGAGTTTTTCAATTACTACTTCAAATTCACCAGGTGTAATGTGTCTATGCAGATTCTCGGATTCTTCCTGACTTAGTTTTGGAAGATTGTACATTTCTAGACATCTTTCTGTTTCTTTCTGGTTGTCCAGTTTTTTGGCATATAGTTGTTCATAATATTTTCTTACAATCCTTTGTATTTCTTTGGTGTCGGTTATTTCTCCACTTTCATTTCTGATTTATTTATTTGGGTCCTCTCTTTTTTCCCTAAAGAGTCCAGTTAAAGATTCATCAATCTTGTGTATCTTTTCAAAGAGCCAGGTCTTGGATTCATTGATCCTTTGTATTTTTCTTGGACTCTATTTTGTTTATTTCTGTTCTGATCTTTATTATTTCCTTCCCTCTACTTGCTTTTGGCTTTGTTTGTTGTTCTTCTTCAAGCTCAAGTATAAAGTTAAATTATTTGAGTTTGTGTTGTTCTTTGAGATGGGCCTGTAATGCTATGAATTTCCCTATTAAGATTGCTTTCCCTGTGTCCCACACATTTTGGAATGTTGTGTTCTCATTTTCATTAGTTTCAAGATATATTTTGATTTCTTCCTTGATCTCATTGTTGATCCATTCATTGTTTAATAACATATTATTTAGCTTCCTTGTCTTCATGTATTCTTTCAGTGTTCTTCTTGTGATTGATTTTTATTTTTATAGCATTGTGGTCAGAGAAGATGCTTGATATGATTTCAACCTTCTTAAATTTACTGAGACTTGTCTCCGAGAATGTGGTCTATCCTAGAAAATGTTCCATATGCAGTTGAATAGTATGTATATTTTGCTGTTTAGGGTGAAATGCTCTGGAGATGTTAATTAAATCCATTTGATCTAGTGTGTCATTTAAGACCAATGTCTCCTACTTGATTTTCTGTCTAGAAGTCTATCCTTTGAAGTCAATTGGGTGTTAAAATCCCCAAGTATAACTGTATTTCTGTTGATCTCTCCTATTATGTCTGTCAAGTCTTGCTTTACATATTTAGATGCTCCTATGTTGGGTGCATAAAGGTTTATTATGGTTATATCCTCTTCTTGTACTCTTCCTTTTATCATTATGTAGTGTCCTTCTCTGTCTATTTGGCTGGATATAAGTATTGCTATCCCAGCATTTTCTTTCCATTTGTACAGAATACTCTTCTATCCCTTCACTTTTAATCTGTGTGTATCTTCCAATCTAAGGTGAGTCTCTTGGAGGCAGCATATATATGGGTCTCATTTTCTTAACTATTCAGCTACCCTATGTCTTTTGGTTAGGGCATTAAAGCCATTTACATTTAAGGTGATTATTGATTTATATGCATTTAGTGCCATTTTATTATTAGATTGTTTTCCTCTGTTTTCTTTTGTTTCTCTTTTCCTTCTTCTTCTTAAAGCAAGCCCTTTAACATTTGTTGTTGCATTTGTTTGTTGTTAACAAACTTCTTTAGCTTTTCCTGTTCTGGGAAGCTCCTTATTTCACCTTCGATTTTTAATGACAGCCTTGCTTGGTAAAGTAGCCTTTGTTGTAGGTCCTTGGTTTTCATTACTTTGAAAATTTCATGCCACTCCCATCTGGCCTGAAATGTTTCCATTGAGAGATCAGATGACAGTCTAATTGGTGCTCCTTTGTATATAACTACCTGCTCTCCTATTGTGACTTTTAGGATTCTCTCCTTGTCTTTAAGCCTTGCTGTTTTGATTATGATGTGTCTTGGTGTAGGCCACTTTAGATCCAACTTATTTGGGACTCTCTGATCTCACTGGACTTGTGTAACTTTTTCCTTCACCAGACTAGGGAACCAGGAAAATTCTTAGTTACTACTTCTTCAAATAGTCTCACAACCCCTTGTTCACTGTCTTCTCCTTCCGGTATTCCCACTATGCTGATGTTGTTATGCTTCATATTGTCCCAAAATTTTCTGAAGCTCACCTCATTCTTTAAAATGCTTTTTTCTTTTTGCTGCTCTGCTTGGGTGTTTTATTCTACTTTGCCTTCCAAATCATTGCTTCAATCTTCTGCTTCATTTAACCTACTATTTATTCCTTTCACCGTATCATTTATTTCAGACATCACATTCCTTATTTCAGTCATTTTTTACAATTTTTGTGTTTTTTCTTCATGCTGTTGAGTACCCTTATAATCAGTTGTATGGTGAGTGGAGGCAATCTAGCTTCCTCACCCAGGTGTCTGGGTAACTAAGGGAAAATGTGTTCTTATAGCCTTGGAGGGGCCTGATAAATAGTGTTCTCATAGCCTTGAAACTGGGTGCAATAAACTGTTCCCATAACATGAAGTGGGCTCACATGCATAGAATTATGTTATGTTATCTAATGTTTTGGCTGTTTTCTTGCTTTGTTCCCCTCTAGTACTTAAACAAGAAGGGACCCCCTGCTGAGGGTGACGATGGAGGCACACAAGGGTACAGGTGCCACAATGGGTGCCACACTGGGGAGCAAGGGACAAGATATGAGACACGCAGATAGGCAGCTTGCAGTATGTGTGGCTCACCCACCCATGAATAAAGGCATGCCAGACATCCCAACAGCTCCATGAATATTTTTCTGTCTGCACAAATACCATGGACCTGCCTGGCCTTGAAGGGTTGCAACACATCTTTACTCTAAATTCTCCATCTGATAAATTGCTTGCCTCCATTTCATCTAGTTCTTCTAGAGAATTTGCTGGTTCTCTAATTTGGGGCCTGTTATTCTGTATTCCTATTTTAACTGCTTCTTTGTGCTTGTTTCTATGTATTGGGTAGATCTGTAAGACTCTCATGCAGACCTAAGTCAAATCCTGTCTGTAACTGGCCCTGGGCAACCTGTTTCAATCTATCAGCAATCGACAACATTTGGCTTCCTCAGCTGGGCCTGGGTGTGTGCAGAAAGATCCAGGCTGCTGTCAAGGCCAGCTTTAACCAGCATCAGACCTGGGGGAGGGTCGGCTACAGTCTCAGAGCACCCAGAGATCCACCTCTGCCTGCACGTTTTCTGTTAGGTTTAAAGATTGAAAGTCTTACAGCTATATTCCTCAGTAACAGGACTTATGCATCACAGGATGGGGCAAAGTAATTCCTGTGAGCAGGGAAATTTCTTCCCCTCAGGCTGATGCCATTTGGAGAGTAGTGCTCTGCCTGTGAAAGATGGCTCTAGCAGTATTGGGAATGGCTCAGCACAGGGATCCAGGCAGCTCTTCCTTCAGTTCCCTCCCCAGAGCCACTACCCTAGAATCTCTTCACACATCTCCAGTCCACTCTGCCTTCCCTCTTCCAGAGCCCAATGTAAATGGCTGCAAATGGTATTTTGTATATGACCCTTTAAGATACTCTGTGCATCTCCAGCCAGCTTTCCTTGGTGTACAGAAATCCTGCTTCTTTTCACAGCCACATGTTATTTGGGTTCCTTTCCCAATTCTGGTGCTATAGGCTAGGGAACCCAAATAGAGGGTTATACCTCACTCTTCTTGGGGTAAACCCCCCAGCCACTGAAATATCCCTCCAGGACTTCATCTGCCTCACTCAGGAGCCCAGTCATCCCTGTCACATTGCCTCTGTACTCTCCACCAGTCTTGTTGTGGTAAAGTAGCTTCTTTCTCTAAGGCTTCTCTCCAGCTAGTATTCAGTTGGTTATTTGGGATGATTTCTCTATGATTTAGTTGTAGTTCCAGTTTGGCCCTATGAGGAGATTAGTGTAGTTTCCACTTACTCCTCCACCATCTTGGGTTCCCCTGATACTTGGTTCCTAAAAGACAAAGAAAAACCAAGAAAGCCTCTAAGAATCTCAGGTTCTCCAGGTATTCTTATTAGCTTCACAAGTTGTATTCTCATTCTCTGGTTTTTCATTAAAAACTCTTGAAAGAGTTTCTCTAGTCTGTTTCATTATTTCTCTTTCTATTCTCATAAAGTTTCATTACAACATTTTGGTTGTTCAGTAGCAATGCATTTGTAAATTACTGTGGGAAACTAATGTTCTTATTTACTATTTAGATTTCCTGTGTGAAATAACATACTGATGTATCTTTGCTGCTAGGGAAAGTTATCACATTTATTTTAATCCATGAATGCTATTATTAGTAACTGAATTTACTGCAATTTTAAAAATCAAAATTAATTTTGCAAATTTAACCCCTCAAATATATGTTTGTTTTTTTAAATAGCTGCTTTCTTGATATTTAAGAGAAGTTAAAATAATTATGGAGACTGGTGTGATGTGTTTCTTTTACATACTGATGTTCCAAACCATAGTTAAATGCCTTTAACAACTCTAGCATATTGAGAATTTGGGGGGTTTACCTTAATAGAAGGTAACTTTATTATCTAAAAAAATTGCTAAATTTGTTTTTGGTAAAATTAAGAAATATAAAACATCAAACCTTTTTGCAGTTAAAAAAATCTAAAATCTTTCACTGAATAAGCAGAGTTTGGTTTTTGTTTTTGCTTTTGTCCTACACAATGAAAAGAGGCATGGTAAATGTGAATGTATGTTTACAATTGTCTGTTTTAAAATGCAAACTTTAGATTTTTTCCATTGTTTTCAGAATATAAGCTGACTTATCTGGTCTATCAGTTATTTTCTCCAGGCACCAAGGAGTTGTGCTAAGAAGGAAGGCATGTTTCCCTGTGGCCACAATACTACAAGGTGGCATGTATCAGTGTTGAACTTGGGACATCTCATGTGATTTTTTAACATCTCATAGCTGGCTGGTGTTGGAATATCCTGAAAAAAATTTCAGTGGATGAGCACAAACATATTTTATAGAGAAAATATCCAAAATAATGTACAGATGATGTATCATAGAATTGTATACATAAAACCTGTAAAATTTTACTAACTAATGAATTTCATTTTAAAAAGTAAAGAAAATATCCAGGAAAATACAGCCTAGATGTTCACACTAAGCAATGGTATAAGTAGAAAAATGTAAAACTTTTTAAATTAATTATTAAAATAGAAACTTGAAAGAGTACCCCTAAACCTGTGCCTTCCCTCTAAAAATATAAATTCATTTGTCAAAAATAAGATAAAATAAACAGAATTATGAAACTTAGATCCATATTCTCAAAATAAAATTGTCTTCATAATATAGATCAAAGTCCCATTTTAAATTTCATAATGAAAATCAAATTCCATACAAAAATGAAAGCAATGATTATTGTTTCATAAGCCACAAAAATATTTCTATTTTACTCTTTTATGTGAGCATATTTTGTTTATTCTACAAACAAGACTGCTTATTTCATTTTAATAGATTCCAATTACGTTAAAAGGCTTCCCTTTTCGTTATTTATGGCTTTTTATATGTCCTACAATTATATTAACATTTTTAATCAACATAAACCATAGGGATATTAATAAATCCAATAATAATTCCAAACCAAATTAAATATAAAATATAAATTTGTTGCACAATTGATTTCTGTAAAGCATTAGATAATTAGCTTAATGAAAACTTTTTGAAACTCATTTTCCTCAATTTTTAAAAAAATATAACATGTTATATATGAATTATAAGTTCTTAACTTTTGATTATTTACTGGTAGGCAGAAGACTATTTTGGCTACGGGTGTAGACGTTAGCACTAGACTCCCTGGGCTCCAAATATCTCTTTACTTGCTGTGGGACCCTAGGGAAACCACTTAATCTCTGTGATCCTCAGTTTCCTCCTTTATCAATGGGAAAAACTAGAGTATTTATATAATATAGCATGGGGTTGTTGTGAGGATTAACTGAGTTAAAAGAAATGAAATACTTAGATTAATACCTGATTCTATAAAAGTGTTAGCTAACCTTACTTTTCCACAAAAGCTAATTTCAATGCCAAAAGGAAAATAGGCAAAGTATTTTACTATGTTAAATAAGTCAAACAAATTTGGATACTGAGAAAGCATATTTTTAAACTCCAAGAGCCACATTTTATAAAACATACTTTCTCTTACTTCTTGTATCCCTATTATCATCCTCAAGTATATGCCAACTACATGACCATACACTTCCAAAATGTTACTAAATGTGTTCACAGTGCTGATCATAACTGAAGGATAACCTCACATGAAACCCCACATTTCTGGTTTAAGCTCTGTATCAAACACCAAATGCCACAATCAGTAAGTCATCTAAGGAATGTCAACAGCTGTTATCTTCTTGCCTGCATCAACAGTATGTTTAGTAATGGTAGACTGAGGATAAGCAATAGTAGTGGTAGCTCTAGAGATGACTTTTGGATCTTTTTGGACTGCTTCTATGGTATGGGAAAGTGGAAAAGAATGCAAAAGCCCAAAGAAATCATGAGTCATGATAAACTCAGATCATTTTGGAAAGCTTGGCAAAGATCTTGATCATCTCTATTACACATTTTAATTTTCGTGTCAGAAGGTATTATTGTTCCTGCTTCCTGTAACATCCTGGCTGGCATCACCACCCATTCCTCTTCCAGGGGCTGCCTGGAGATGAAGGTAGTTTGGCTGCTGGCACTCAGGGGCCTTTTTTCTTTTAATGACTTAAAGCAAAAGTAGGAAATTTTGTAATTGTGCTTATCTAAAAACTTGTTCCTTGCTGTGTCCTTTTTGAAGGTTTCTGAGCTCTACTTACTCACCTTCAAGTCTCATTTTATTTGACCAATGTTGGATTAATATTTCACATAAATTTCCTAGACTAATGATTAGTACTAAAATCTGAAATCCTGTCTAGCACCAATAATTTAAATAATACCTATCCATAGACCCTAAACACCATTGTGGGAGAAAATGGTGTGTATAGATAAGATCATCAAATATCTGTTGGTGATCCTTTATACATCACAGAATATAGGGGAGGCATATGATGAGTGGATATAAGAGACATTTGAGTCCTGTTTCTGTGCTTGGGAAATTCCAGTGCTTTGCCCAAGAAACTGAGTCCCAGCACAACAGCTAAAAAAAAAAGTCTGATTCTCATTTTCCTGGCCTAATTTTTTAGCTAAAATATGAATTTAGGTCACAGGCTACATTCCAGGCTTTGAAGTGGCAGCCAGTTATTCAAAGGAACACAGAGCATTAAAAATTCAATTTTTGTGAGGAGACCGGCAGTGCTAGCAGCGATGTCCATTTCCCAGAGGCAGCAGTGGGGAGACAAACTGGAAGAGGCAATTAGGGAAAATGTCACACAATATCTGATGAAATAAAACCTATGCTTCAATGCAGATTAAAGGTAAGTCTAAGATGTCCTGAATTCAGATGTAAAACCAGGATCCACCCCAAAATGACATAATAATCATAGAATTAAAATAACTGATGTATGTAAAAGCCTTAGAATGGTATCTGAGACAAAAGGACTAGTGTTTCCTTTCATCGACATCATTATCATTAACACTACTATTTCTATTAGGTGCAAGACTATATGTAGCCCTGGGGATATCTCCCTTGCCTAAAGAGAAATGCCAATAGGATATTAAAAAGGGAAGCTCCTTGTATTTAAAACCCCAAACAAACAACAGTAACAACAAAAAATCAAAAGCAGTTAATTAGTTGTAAATTATATGAAGACATGTCCCAGGCAATTAAAAAATAAATTACTAATTTCAGCTAACTTCAAAGGGGAGGCAGGTCTCTTATATTTTGGAAAAATCACTTTACTTACTCTGTGATTTTAGTCATGTCAAGTGAAAGCCCCTGCAGAATTCCCCATGCCTAGAAGCCCCTTTTAACCACTCAAAACCCAAGCCTAACTGCTGATTTCATCTAAATTCAGAGTATCTGTTCTGAGTTTCATGACTCTTTGACATGTGAAATTTTACATGCCCTCTGGCCTCAAACATGTTAAACTGCATGTGTGTGCTGATCTCCCAAAACTGATTATAAAACATCCACAATTAACGCCCCTGAGCCCTAGCGAGGAAAGACACATTTGATCCCTGAGCGACCTTCCAAGCTGTAGCATTGTGCAAATAAAGTTTGAACTTGAGTTTTAATTTCTCACCATGTTACAATAAAATGTTTGGGGATATCTTTATTTCACAGTCATCTTTTAATGATAGTTTCAGTGGATATAGAATTATTGATTGATTTTTTCTCTCAGCATTTTGAATATGTTATTTCCCTGATTCCTGGCCTTCATTTCTAAGAGTTCATGATTAATCATATTATTGATAATATTATTTTACATTAAATAATCTATTAACTAACTTGCATGCCATGATAATAATATTCGATGAAAATAATACTCATGCCCTGGCTGGTGTAGCTCAGTGGATTGAGCGCAGGCTGCGAACCAAAGCATCGCAGGTTCGATTCCCAGTCAGGGCACATGCCTGGGTTGTAGGCCACGACCCTCAGCAACTGCACATTGATGTCTCTCTCTCTCTCTCTTCCTCCCTCCCTTCCCTCTCTAAAAATAAATAAATAAAATCTTTAAAAAAAGAAAATAATACTCATATTATTTTCATTATATGCAATACGTTGCTTTTCACTTTCAAGATGTTGTCTTCATTTCTGGCTTACAGAATAAATTATGATGTTTCCAAGTGTGTGTTCTTATGTTTATCCTACTTGCAGTTCTTTGAGCCTCCTATGTTTGTGTATTCAGTTTTCATTAAATTTGTAAAGTTTTCGCTACTATTTTTGAAAAAGATTATTTTGCCCCTCACCTCTCCTTGTGGAAATTTCATTACATATATTGTATATTGGACTATGAGACATTGACCCACAATTTTGGAAACTGCTCATTTTGTTTAATATTTTCCATATGTTTTTCAGGTTCAATTATTTCTATTGAGTTATCTTCTGGTTTAATAATTCTGCCTGCTGATCAAAGGCATTTTTGTATACCAACAATGAAACATCAAAAGCAGAAATCAAGAAAAAAATCCCATTTGATATAGCAACAAGAAAAATAAAATACTTAGGAATAAACCTAACCAAGCAGGTAAAAGACCTATACTCAGAAAACTACACAACACTGAAGAAAGAAATTAAGGAAGACACAAACAAATGGGAACATATACCGTGTTCATGGATTGGAAGAATTAACATCATCAAAATGTCCATGCTATGCAAACCAAAGTACAGATTCAATGCAATACCTGTTAAAGTACCAATGGCATATTTCTCAGACATAGAACAAACACTTCAAAAATTTATATGGAACCATAAATGACCCCAAATAGCTGCTGCAATTCTGAGAAAGAAGAGCAAAGTAGGAGTATCAGGAATACCTGATACCAAACTGTATTACAAGGCCACTATAATCAAAACAATCTGGTACTGGAATAAAAACAGGCACATAGACCAATGAAACAGAACAGAGAGCCCAGAAATAAACCCAAGTCTGTATGATCAATTAATATTTGACAACGGGGACAGCAACATAAAATGGAGTAAAAATAACCTCTTCAGTGAATGGTGTTGGGAGAACTGGACAGCTACATGCAAAACAATGAAACTCGAGCACCAGCTTACACCTTACACAAAAATAAATTCAAGGTGTATAAAAAATTTAAATATCAGTCGTGACACCATTAAAGTCCTAGAGAAGAACATAGGCAGGAAAATCTCAGATATTTCATGCAACAACATCTTCACTGATATGGCCCCTAGGGCAAGGGATATACAGGAAAGAATAAACAAATGGGACCTCATCAAGATAAAAAGCTTCTGCACAGCTGAAAAAAACAGTATTCAAATAAAAAGAGAACCAACCATATGGGAAAACATATTTGCCAATGATACCTCAGACAAGGGTTTAATCTCCAAAATATATAAAGAACTCACATGACTCCACTCTAAGAAGACAAGCAACCCAATGAAAAAATGGGCAAAGGACTTGAACAGACACTTCTCCAAGGAGGACATACAGAGGATCCAGAGACACATGAAGAGGTGCTCAATATTGCTAGCTATCACAGAGATGCAAAGGAAAACCACAATGAGATACCACTTCACGCCAGTCAGAATGGCCATCATAATCACAGTAACCAATAACAAATGTTGGAGAGGTTGTGGAGAAAAGGGATCCCTAGTACATTGTTGGTGGGACTGCAGACTGGTACAACCACTATGGAAAACAGTATGGAATTTTCTCAGAAAATTAAAAATGGATCTGCCTTTGACCCAGCAATTCCACTGCTAGGATTATATCCTATGAACCCTGAAACACCAATCCAAAAGAACCTATGCACCCCAATGTTCATAGCAGCATAATTTACAATAGCCAAGTGCTGGAAACAATCTAGGTGCCCATCAGAAAATGAATGAATCAAAAAACTATGGTACATTTACACAATGGAATTCTAGGAAGCAGAAAAAAAGAAGGAGCTCCTACTCTTTGCAACAGCATGGATGGAACTGGATAGCATTATGCTAAGCAAAGTAAGCCAGGAGGTGAAAGATAAATACCATATAATCTCACCTTTAACAGGAACCTAATCAACAAAACAACAAACAAGCAAAATATAACCAAAGACAATGAAATAGAGAACAGCCTGACAGTGACCAGAGTGGAGGGTATTTCAGGGGAAGCAGGGAAGAGTTTACAGGAACAAATATAAAGGACACATGGACAAAAAACAAGGTGGGGTGGAAATGGGAGGGAGGTGGGAAGGGTTGGGAGGGTAGGCTGGGATGGGAATAAAAGGCAGAAAACTGTACTTGAACAACAATTAAAATAAAAAATAATAATAATTCTGCCTTCTGTCATCTTAAATCTGATGTTGAGTCCATGTGTTTTATGTCATTTACATTATTGTAAATTTTTCATTTTCATTATTGTACTTTAGAATTCCTTTTTATTTCCTTGACTTGTTTGTTTGCCTTCTTGCTTGCTTGTTTTTATCTCTCTGTTGAGACCCTCTACCTATTATTGACTGTCAGGATATTTTACCTTAATTATTTAAAAATATGTCTCATTAATTCTTTGAATAGCTGCTTTGAAGTCTATTTGCTAAATATAATATCTAGTCTTAACCAGAATAAGTTTCACTTGATTGCTTTTTTCCTGTGATTATGGATTATCCTTACCTGATATTTGCATATCTGGTAATTTTTTATGAAAACTGGACATTTTAGATAATGTAACAACTCTGGATATTATTTTTATTCAGTAAGAGTTATTGTCCATTTCACCTAACTTTTCAAATTGACTGAATAAAATTAAAAATTTTCTGCTGTGTCAAGAATCTGTAGAGATATTTTCCTTTACATTTTTGATATGTGTTACTTATGCCAGTTCTTGTTTTTTTGTGATCAGTAACATCATGAGCTGGTCAACTCTATTCTGCATTTTAAAGATAGTGTCTATTTAGATAGGATAAAATCGGTTTATGTTTACATTTGAATTTGTTTCTCTTTATAGTTATATCAGTATTTGCTTTATATATGTGAAGCTTTGCATACAAATTTAAAAGTATTATATTATTGTTCTCATGTAAACTTTTTAAAATGTTGAGTGACAATAGACTGTGTACTTTTTAATAGCTTTTTGTCTTAACGTATTTTATTTGTAATTAAAATAGTACTCCACAACTTTCACCAATGAATAGATTTTGATAAAACATTGTTATCTCTTAAAAATGATAAAGTATTAAAATCATAGTTTCAAAGATTAAGTGACCTGTGGAAGCAAAGAGAACTTTATGCACTAAATTCAAAAAATGAAAGAGTCCTTCCTGTGTAAGTTGGCATTGTAAGCAGCTTTCTTCCATAAGGGCATTTACCAAGTCCGGACAAGAGCTAAAGATTGGGTTTGTCACAGGCAGAGAACTCATTCCAAGGGAAAGAGGAACTAGTGGAGTTTTTGAAGGTGACATAGTCTAACATGAGGAACTGAAGACTGGGGGATCCCAAGCTCATCACAGTTTTGTGTTCATTTTTCCTATTAAGAATTTGCTGAGCGCTGGAGCAGGCACATGGACAGAGGTCTGGGCTGGAGATACAAAGTAAAGTCTGTAGTCTAGTGACACTTAGGAGCCACAGGCTCACTAGGCCAAGAACTGGCAATAAGTCTAAGCCTATTCTTCAAGATATTTGCCAAATTTTGAACCTGAAGGGGTAGGAAGCTAAAGAGTAAAGGTGAACACTAGTAAAGGGTAAAACTTGCAGGGAAGAAGAAAACAAGATCCTCACACCCTCAACAAAAAATTCAGAAGAGCAACATGAAAGAAGGTGAAGAGCCAGAGGCAGAATAGAATCTCAGTCTTATAGCACTTAGGTGACAAACTCTCATTAGAACAAATGTGCAACAGGTTGAAGAGAATAGCTGTATGACAGAAATTCACACACTCCACTAGAGTTAAATTCTAGGCAATTAAACCAGCACTACTTCTTTCAAGTTATAAATATAAAATATTCTTCCATTTATGTTCCTGTGATATATTTTAAATACATATATGATGTTATATATTATATATAACTTTAATATGCATATATCCACACATATCTGTATAATGTTAGGTAGCATAATATATTAGAAAACCCATTATGATTTGAACTAAAATAAACTCTAATTATGTTTTTGAGGTACTTGTTCTAGCAGTTATTTCATAACTAAGTATATTCTAGTCTAAAATTTTATTTTAAAATTCCAAATATATAATTATTAAAACAACACTTAGCACTTCTTTTATAATAAAACTTGTCCTATCAGTAAATTAATGTGAGAAAATGTCAATTAAATTTTTAAAGTCTTTAATCAAATACATATGATGAGAAATTTATAAACCATAAATGTAGTGAAATTTGCCTGAATATGCAAAAAACTTTGATTAAAGCAATTTACCAATATACTTACCCAGGTTGCTTAATTTGGGTTTTATAGAAAAGAAAGGCATTTGGGGTGAAAATCAAATTATCTTTGTTTTGCACATTGCAAACTGTAATTATAAATGTGTTACTCATACTATTTTTCAGCATTCCCAATATTCATCATTCTAAAAATATGCCTCTTTAATTGTATGACTTAGAAAAGACTGTGTTATTTCAGAAAGAAAATAGTTTATTATAGATATGACATAATGTTAATTGTGATAGGCAAGAATAGAAAAATTGATTTTGTTTTCCACATTCTGCTGGGATAGTAAAAAAGATAGTTTATCCTAACGTTATTTTATGAAAGGAACTAGGCTTTTCAGCTAACCACAATCTTTAAGGCTCAGTAAAGAAGAGCAAAAAGTGCTGATGGATGAAATCATGTAGGCAATAAAACTGTTTATTTCAATGATTTTCTCCAATATGACACTATAAAATTCACACTTGAATCACAAATTGCTAGTTTTTGATGGGCATTCCACTTCATTATCATTAAATAGCCTTAAAATAAAACACATTATCTTTCCTTCCCCTATTACACAAATGTCTGTCCTTTGTCACCTGCCCACAGTAATCCCCTATTTAGCAAAGCCTAAAAACAGAAAGTTGGCTTTCAGTGTTCTTCACCTTTTCCTCCATATCTAAAATTCCTCAGTTATCCAATGTACCCTCACTCACCTTCCTTTTCTTTACTACAAAAAAAAAAAAAATCCTTTCATGGCCTCTAAATACTATTGGACAACTAAACTATCTTTTTAACACTTCGATCCTTCAGTCTCAAACCACTGGCATCCCAACAGTAAGTCAGTTATTGTACTAAAACATGACAGAAATCTTCCGGAAATGTTCATTGGCTCCCAAGTGCCTGCAGAAAACCAATTCATGCAAAGTCCTTTTAAATTTGAAGGCAAATACACAACTGTAAAACCCAGTTCAAGTGAAACCTCCTTCATGAAGCATTCTTTTTTTTTCCCCCAGAGCCTAAAAAGAAATGTATTTGTGTATGAGGGCCATGATTTAAAATATTAAAATGTTCTTCTGGGAATATGACGTGGGAAAAACATGTGGTGACAGGGAGAGACTCCGTAATCCATAGGCACGTTAAGAGATGTGCACAAACTCTCATGGATGAACTCCGCTCTGACCAGGCTAGAGGTGATTGCTTGGCAGCACCGTGACACTGTAAGGCCCTGGCTCAACAGAATTTCTTTGGAACATTTCCTCTTTTTCTCCCTTTTCCACTGGTACTTCATCTATTGCAGCATCCATTGCTGCCTCAACTTGCTTTTGTAGATTTTTCTTTTTACTTTTTTGGTGGTTTTGGTGGTAAGTCCTGGTCATCCAGTGGCCACACACAGTGCTCTCCATCCTCAGCAGAAGCATCCAAATTGTCATCCCAGTGAGGGATGCTGCTCAACTTGGTGTCTCTTATTCTTGGTCTTGGGTTGGGTGTAATTCTCCACATTTCTATCTTTTTGCCTCTTTCTTTCTTTTATTTCCCTTGTCCTTTCCACTTGGGTCTCTGGAAGGTCAGGCCCTGCAGACATGACCCATGGCTAGTCTTTAGCTGCCCATCTGCCTGGCCAAGTCCTCCTGGAGGGTGAAGGCACAGCTGTCCTAGTGGAGGTTCTATTCCTACCTGGAGCTGCAAGGCTGGAATCATCCTTAGGATGTCTTCTTACTTTGCCTTTTTCCAAAATGCAGTGAAAAATCTGTTTTGCCCTGAGTTGGTAGATCCTACTGTGAATTTCGTACAATGAACACAGTTTTTGGAGATTTTGGTCTTTTCTTCAAGGCTAAAAGATTTCTTTTCCTTTTTACCTGAGGAGTCCTGCCCATGGCAATTGTTCAGTTCAGCCAGAAGCTGGTTAAAATCATCCTGATGAGCAATCCAGTTGTGTTCCTTGTCGAACATAGCCCTAAGTCCCAGGTGATTATTTTTAACTTGAATTTTAATATGATCTGTGGCTCCTTGCTCCTGAGCCTTCAAACCCTTTCCTTTAGACCACCCATCTTCTCCAGTATCATCTGGCCAAACTTGGAATCATCATTACTCCTTGAGACATTTCTTGGACCTACAGCCTATTTCAACTTCCAACCACGCTCAGCTTGCATCAACATGCCACAGAGCTCATGAGAACACGGTCTCTGGACCTGAGCTGCTGGGCTTCCCAGCTGCCCAGACTCCTGGCGAACTGAAGCGTCACCATGAAGCATTTTTGGTCACCTCAGCTAGAGGAGACATCCTCACTTCTTAATTCTTCTTTACTTATTATTTACATAATCACATATACATATAAATAGCATGGTAAGCAAACATACCTATTTGAACATTTATTTCTTACTTTGTCAACACAAAAGCAGAAAGAAGATAAAGCCATCTGATGATATAGAAAGCAAGGATTCCTCAGATAAGATTTCATTTACCCAGCATATCTGCAGATTGATTTCTCTCGTATTCTCTCAAATTGAAGAAGACTGATGGTGGGAACCCAGGAGCAGAGGGGCTCCACAGCAGCACTGGGTGCTGGGCCCCGTCGTGCTTCTGTTGTAGCCGACTTACAGGATGGCCCTGTCCACATGTTCTCAAGGTACTGCCCACAGCTGCTGGCACAACATTCTCATTTCAGAAATGAAAGGCAAGGTCAAATGGTAAAAATTGTGTTTAACAGCTAAAACAGCCTTCTCAGGGGAACTTTCCTAAAAGCCCAACCCAGTATCCTTTGCTTTCTTTGTATAGTTAAGACTGTGTCAAATAACCAGATAGAAGGATACCTGGAAAAAATAATTGCTTTACCTGGGAATGCTGTTTTTCTAAATAAAATTGTGTTCTGTTAGTAAGGAAGAAAAAGAAAATAAATATGGGGTAGGCAAGTAGCACTCTAAGTTATAGCTCTCTGCCTTGGAGAGCACTAGAACACTAAAAAAACTAACTAGCTTCTAGAATACTATCCATGATTTTAGACAACTTTTATCAAAAGACATTTTGACCCATTACTTATTGGCTTTGTTGTCTAATTCTTGCTCATTCTTTGGGTCTAAAATCTTCCCTGAATCCATTAGCTCTGTCAGGTCTCCTGCCATATGTTTTAGAATACATAGCTCTTGCCCTGGCCAATGTGGCTCAGTTGGTTAGAGCATCCATCATCCAGTATACTGAAAGGTTGTGGGCTCAATTCCCAGTCAGGGAATGTGCCTAGGTTGAAGGTTTAATTATTGGTTGGGGAGCCTATGAGAAGCAACCAATAACCAATGCATATCTCTCTCTCTTTCCTGACCTCTCTCTTTTTACTTCTTCTTCTCTCTCTGAAAGCAATGAAAAAAATGTCCTCCAGTGATGATAAAGTTAAAGAAAGGACACATATTTCTTAACTTTGCAGCAGTGGTTATACTTGCAGTTATGTAAGTCTCTAGTTATGTGTTTACTATCATCCACCCCCACAGGAATGTAATCTTCTTGAGGGTTCAGAAAGCATCTGTTTTTTTCATTTTTTGTATCCTCACGAAGGCAAGTGTCTTGCACACAGGAAGCAATCAATTAATTTTTTAAATCACTGAGTGGATTATGAGTTAACAAATGAGTGAATGAATCTCTCAGTATCTGTCTGCCTTGAAGCCTTCCTGCTTTTATTTGGCCTTATCACTGAGCTCCCCCATAATATTAAGGCTGACACGATGCAATGAAAGTATTCTCAACCCCTATGGTACTTAAATTTTTCTCACATGCAATCAGTTCTATATAAAATGTGTGTTGGTAAACACTGTTCAAGTAGGGCTTTCCCTAAAGATGTTCCTGTTTCTAATAAAAATAGCTGTAATTTGTGATCTCAGCAAAGATGTAGAAGTATGGATACAACCATGCAAACTGAACAAGGACTAACTTTCATAAAATTATTACAATGTGTCCTACTTGTAGTTCAACTTGGTTAATATTTTATGTGAAATGCACTTCTTTCTCTTTTCTATCAAAAAAAAATGACTTTTCCATTTGATGCCTGAGCTTTCCATGACCACTTTTGACATTGGTTTTACAGAGAAAAAAAATGTATATCTCAGCAGATTAAAGTAAAACACGTGAACAGAAAGGGCCTGCATAACCTTTTCCTTCCTGTAAATGCTAATGCTACTATGCAGAAAAAAAGCATAGATTATTGCCAGTTATAACAGCTCTAATTGACATGATATAATTTCTTCAGTTTTATCAACTCAATACAAATCAACTTATTTTCTAAGTTGAATGTGAAAAGAAAGGAAGGATTAATGTAAGTGACTCTTTAAAAATGTATATAAGTGCTCCCAAGGCCAACTGGATAGATTTAATAATACACTAAAATCATCTTGATAAATTTAGAGAATTTAGAAGAGGTAAATTTTGAATGTGATTTGTGAGAGATGTATAAATTTGGATAGCAGAGTTGTGAAAATTATTCATTAACCCTAGAGAAAAGTCTACAAGGAAGATTCAAATCACTTCATAATGTTCCAACTTTTTAAAGTCAAATGACCCCTATTGTCACCTACCTATGTCCAGTAAGACAAGAATTATCCCTTGTATAAAAGAGGGATCATTTCAAGGCAGTGACACTGAAATACCACAGAACTTGAAGTCAGAGTTGCCGACGTATAGTCACAGCCTTATATCAACCTCAAGGAGGCCCTCAAGAATCTCACCCACTCATCCAACTCCTCCCACCCTGGTGTATGCTGAAAGTCATGTTCAGAAATATTTATTGAGTCACTGTGTAGGACACATCTTTCTCTTTTCTTCCTGGGATACTGGCAGTGAGATGAGGCATAGAACTATTTATATTTCGAGGTTGTCTCTACAATAATAAGCTAAGAGTGGGCAGAATGGCCTAGGCTTGCTTTCTGTAAGCTATAAATATCTTAGCATCATATTAACTAGTTAAAAGATGGTTGTGATTATATCTATACAGAGAAGAATAGAAATGATTACAGAGAGCAATAGATTATGAAAAAGGAAAAAAGAGGAGAGAAAGCAAGGTGATTAAGACAAAAAAGGTATAGAACAAGAGGAAATGAGCATTGTCTAGACAGAGAGAGGTTCTGGTAATATTAACCATATACACAAATAATTGTTTTCCATTCTGTGACATGTAGATTGTAGACCTCAACAGAAAAAGTCAAATTGTGCATTTGAAAAATAGGAAACTTAATTATTCTCCCTTAATGACCCTATAAATACATTTTATTCATCATAAAATACATCCTCTTCCAGATTTATAGTGCTTATATTATACTAAAGAATTCTTCAAGTTAGCTTATATTTAATGTCAAGTTTAATGGTACATTTTTAGTGATACTAAATGCTTGTTAGTTGAATAGATCCACAATTTTCAACTTTTTCATCTCATGGCACACACATACTAATTACTAAAATTCTGCAGAACATCAAAAAATATATTTTTTGCCAATCTGACTAAAAAATAGGTATAATTTTGATTCACACCAGACATCCATTGTTGCATTGGCTGTTGTCATTTTTTTTTAATTTGACAATCTAAGGGGAAAAGAGATCAGTGTTCCTAAGTAGTCGGGTATTGCAGATTTTAAACATTCTTGCAGCCCTGGCTGGTGTGGCTCAGTGGATTGAGGGCGGGCCTGCGAACCAAAGGGTCACAGTTTTATTCCCAGTCAGGGCACACATCTGGGTTGAGGGCCAGGTCCCCAGTAAGGGGTGCTCAGGAGACCCATTGAAGTTTCTCTCCCTCTCTTTCTCCCACCCTTCCCATCTCTAAAAATAAATAAATAAAATCTTTTTAAAAAAAATCTGCAGCACACCAGTTGAAAATCACTGGAATAGATAAAGAAACAAGAAACAAAACAAGCAGAATAAAACATTAGATGAAGGGACTTCAGCAGTGCTATTACTATTTTCCAGAGCCATACATATAAAGGTTATATAGCCATCTAAAACCATCTAAAATATTTTTAGCTCCTTAAGGAAGAAAGATTATGATCATCTACAAAAACATGTTAATATCCTTACTTCTTCCATTCCCTTCCTTTGAAGAATTGCTATAATGTTTCCCTCAGTACTATAAATAAAATGCTACTTAAATGATACTGTTTTCAAGTGCTACACTATTTTAGTATTGGTCTAGCAGCCTAACAGTAAACATTCACTGAGTCTTTTTTAAGCATTGGCCTTGGTGTCCACCAGTAGTGAAGACTCCAAAGCAGTGAAACCTAGGTCCAAGCCCTGGCTGGAAAGGTTTACTAACCCTATGATGATGGGTATATTTATTGTCTCAGTATCCTCAGTGGTACCGTGAGAATAATAATAACAGTTCCCACCTCCTAGGGTTGTTGAAAGGATTAAATGAGTGCCAGGCACATAGGTGAAACAGAGAGTGCCAGGCATATAGGTGATACCACTTAAACATTAGCTACTATCATGCCTCATTGTAAATATTAAGTTTCTAATTGCTCAGATATTTGGGTGGTACCTGATCCCCCCTAAAAAAACAACTACTACAAGTACCATTTGAAAGTAAAAAAAGAAGAAGAAGAAGAAGAAAGTATTATGTTCTTTACTGTCAGAAATAATTTTAGAAAAAGAAGTTCAGAAAAGTATTGGTATATCTGTTTCAAATGATTAAATGCACAAAGACTGACATGGAATTGTAACTTGATTATTAGCCAAATATAATGTAACAAATATCTTTGTTAGACATGAAAAATAAAATGAAATGGCACAAAGGCCTCTACCATTTATTAACATTATTGAAGAAATGTCATGCTAAAAGAAATTATTTTAACCATTTCCCATGCATTTCAGGAGGATGAATCAATTCTTTTTAAAAAGTATTATTTATTAAACAATTTTTAAATGTTTTTGCTATAGTTATTGGGAACCTACATTTCAATATATTAAATAAAATGTAATTTTTCTAGGCCCAGGCTCTGGTTTTGTAAAACACACTTTCAATACCTTAAAAACACGACTACCTGGAGAAAAATAAATTTCTAATTTATAAGGCCCACAGTCCATATTGCTGCCTGTACAATGACAGGGAAAGTCACTAAGCATGGAGAAAAGCATGTGACAAAGAAGACAAGTGTAAGAGAAAACAGAAAGTTCATGCTTTCATGAAAAGCATCTCATTCACTTCTCTCGTATGCCACCCCAAATGTGCAAGTTATTCAGGAAAAACACAGAAAAGAAAGAAATACATGTAAAACAAAAAGCAAAATAAGATGAACAAAAAAAGCCAGCACACCAGAACTGAAGGGAAATATTAAATCATATAGTCCTGAATGGAAATCAAAAGTTGGTATACAACACAGTTTACCTGAAATAGATAATATCGATTAGCATTAAAAGAGAGGAGACGCTGCATCCTGCCCCCACTGTCTGCCCCTGGCTGAGACGCCCAGGATCAATACCACCCAGCCCAGCAGGCCAATATAGATCAACTTTGATGCAATCAGTTATTGCTCTACTTTCCCTTCCCGTCACTACACTGCTGCATTTTTACATAATATTCTTGTTGTAAAAATTTTAAATAGAAAATAGAAAAGAAAGTCTCCTACCAACTGCACAGTTCCAGCTGACAAAGATCACTCCTATATTATGCTACTCTGTGACTTACACCAGCATTTAGCAATGAACCTTTGGCTCACTTCCACTTTTGCATTGTTATAAACAATTACATAGTAAATAAATTTGTATTCATTTTTATCAGCTTATGTGCAAATATAAGCAAAATGTATTCCTGATAATTTGAATTGTTAAAGTTAAATTAAATTGTTAATTTAACTTTTGGTGGAAATTACCAAAAAGCTTCTGAAAGGTTTTATCCCAATAGTGCATCTGCTTCCTCTACCCTTGCTAACACTGAGCTTTGTCTTCTAAAAATCCCTTAAATGAGAAAACATATTTTCATTTTTTTAATTTATATTTCTTTAGTTTCAAGTAAATATGAGCACCTTTTATGTCTATATAGCAATCTATAACTCAATTTCCTGCTTGAGCACTCTTTTCTTCCTTGTTTTATAAATTTTTTTAAGCTGACAGTGACGAGAGGAGAGAGGGAGGGAATTTCAAGGGAGAATGCAAAAGTTTTACAGGAGCAAATATAAAGGACACATGGACAAAAACTGGGGCGGGGAATGGGAGGGAGGTGGGGAGGGATGGGTGGGTGGGCTGGAATGGGAGTAAAGGGCAGAACTGTACTTGAACAATGATTAAAATAAAATTATGTAAAAAAAGAACAGCCCTAAAGAAAAGGAAAAAAAAAAAAGAAAATAGCCTTTGTCTTTCATGTGTGTTTAAAATATTATTTCCAGTTTATAATTGTCCTTTGCATTTATTTATAGCATTTATTTTATGGTTTAGAAATTTTCAGAATTTTGTTTATCCTTAGTGAAGTGTTTTGGAGTAATTTTTAAATTGTTTTAGTAAACTAAAGTTTTGCTATAGAAAAGTATTTAACTCTTTGGACTCAAATTTACCTGCTATTTCCTTTATAGATCCCCATTTCATGCTCTGGTCAAAAAGTCCTCTGAAATTAAAGATTATTTTAATTCATATTTCTTTTTAATTGAACATTTAAATCAAAATCACATTTGTCTTTAATTGAACACTTAAAACAATTTAACTTGTTTCACAGGAAAAGTAATCCATTTAAATTTCTGCAACTATTGAAAACCTGTCACTCTCAGATTATAAAGGTAACTAATAGAGAACAGGAGAACGTGCATTATTGGAAAACTCAACACAAAAGGAAAACACCATAGTTGGAGACAGAGAGAAAACTTTCTTATAACAGACTTAGCACTATCATTTTCCATGAACTCCTTGGGACCAAAGTGGGGAACAGTCTGGGGGCTGGAGTCGGACCATGAAAGGGATTGATCTGGGCACAGTTGTTCTAGATGAATGCCCACTAGGCATTGCAAACTGGCAAATGCATACAAATGAAGTTGAATCATAGATTAAATAATCACCTACCACACAATTCAATAGTGAGTAGGGTTACAAGAAAGCCGCAAAGCCTATATGTGATGTACACTTGCTTAGACTGTTCCGTCCAGTTTGAGGATGAGTGATAGAGCAAGATGATGAATATGAAAGTCTTTGATTTGTTAGTCTCTGGCCTTTTCCATATTTTTGAAATATTTCCTAAACCCAAGATTTGAAATGGTGTGTGAAAAAAGGAACATAGCAAGAACTAATATAAATATTTAGCTATTTTTAAGATGACAAGGATTCTAAAATTACAAAGACTCAGAATAAAAGATCAATAAATGTCTAAAAAATGTAAAACTTTTATATAAAGTGGTTATTGCAAAAAATTTAAAGACAAACAGTACATCTCAGTCAGCAATTAACCATTGTCAGTAGTAGTACAGTTGTTGTTCATAGGTTCTTCTCTGTAGTACGTGAATAGCTCTCAGAAAGCAATATGAAAATTTTAAATTCTACAATAAAAAAGGGAAAAGAATACAATTGGCTGAATTTAAACAAATTAAATTAGCTAATGAACAAAAATCAGTGATCAATTCATAATCAAAATAATAAACATTAAATATTTATTGAGAATTGATGCTGATGTGGGAGGCTTCTGAGCACTCTCCTCCACAAATACAGCTTAATATAGAACAGTTCCCTTTGATACCTCAACTAGATCCAGAGATTAGCTGAACAACTACACATTGAAAGAATCAGAAGGTACATATATCTTAATGGTTAGGAAAGGCTGAGACACACTCTTACTGTAAACCCCATTCCTGGTACCTGGTCAAACAATCAAGAGGTAACCCTCAGGTCCTTGCTTCTCCCTAAGGAGTGAAGGGTTTGGACTCCATAAACAGTCCCCCAAGTTTTAAGACTCCCAACAGAGGGAAGGGTTCCCAAAACACCTATCTCTAAAAGCCAACAGGCTTATATCCATCCACAAGACTGACAAGACTAACATTAAGAAGCAATTCTTAAGGAGTGCAGAATTCACCAGGGCTATTCACCTAGATCTCAGTGCAGAAACAGCAGGCAAAACCAACTCTCTTCCAGTCTTCCCATAATATAAGTTGATCTGCAACCTTTTTTAAATTAAACTTATCAAGGTGCCACTGGTTAATAAGATTATATAGGTTTCAAGTATACAATTCTATGATACATCATCTGTATATTGCATTGTGTGCCCACCGCCCAAAGTCAAACCCTCCTCCATCACATGTATTTGACCCCTTTTACCCTTTACTACCCAACCCCCTGTAGGCCAGGCTTCTGATTTAGCAGGCACTAGGAGCTGGCTGTGATTCTCCCAGAAACCAGGAACACTCCTGCAATCTCCCTCCAATTCACTAGTATAAACAAGAGGAAGGGGAGACCAAAAAAACCCAGAATTAATTTATAAAATAATTGTGTATTTATTCTTACATGTTGAAATTTCAGTCACCCTCAAGTACTCTCTATTTGATGCACTACACACATCAAGATGTTTTTCCACTTCTCAAAACAGTTTTTGAACTCAACAATTTTGATGCCCTTTTAGTCGCTTGAGGCAAGATCACGTGAATTGTGAAGGTGGGAAATGGGAGTCACATCTTTTTTGGTCAAAAACTGCTGAACACTCAGCATTGTGTAGACAGTTGCATTTGTAAATCACCCATCATGAAATGGGCAAACACACTAAAAGAGTCTTCAAAAACAATTCACTGAAGCCAAACGCAGCCTCTTATAACAACACCAGCTGTTACACTGATACAGATGGGTTTCTAGAATAGTCACCTAGTGGGGCAAGCCTGTACTATAAAGAGCCCACCCTCCAGAAGTAATTTCGGGTTTTGGGGGGTCCCCTTTATATATTCCCATGGATGTGAGGATACAAACATTATTTTGCATTCTTTATTTCATTATATAACAAAAAATTGAAGTGAATTCCTTTTTAAATTATCATTAATATCACTTAAAATGCAAATTATGTTTTCTGAAACTCTTGGTCATTCTATTATCAGATTTCATTATTTATAATAAAATATAAATTTTAAAAAAGAGTATAACTTTGATTACAACTAGTGTTTGATTAAAACTAATTTTTTATGAACACTACATTAAATTTGGAGATGAGGTTTTCAAAACATTTCTAAAGCCTTTGTTTTGGCAAACCAATTTAATTTTTTTCAAAATGAAAAGAAGGTGCTCAAATTTTAATACTCAGGATCCTCACTAGTCCTTGATTTCTCCCTTCCTTCTTTCCAGAAGTTAGTTAAAAACCACTGCCTTTGACTTTCCCTTTTTCCAAGCAAAATATTGAATTTAATATTACAAAATATACTGTACTCTGAAAGGTTTTTGGCCAAACAATATAGTATTTTCTAAGATCTGTAAAAATTTGATTTTCAGAGACAAATTAACTCACTATACTAATCATTTTTAATGTATAATATAAAAACCTAGGCAATATAAATTAAAGTTGATGCATGTGCCATAGGAAAATTCAGGAAAGCTCGAATCAAACAATAGCACAATGTGCCATTCTTGAATATTACCCACAATGTTGCTGAAAAATCTAATAATTAATGCACTATATTTCCTACTCTTGATTTTATGAATATGGCTTATTCTGTTTTGTGAAGTATGAAAAATTGTCCCTACTTTGATTTTTTAAATCAATAAAGTTAATAAAGACATTTACTTCTCAGAACTGTGTCTGCATTTCATTATCATTTCTGCATTTTCAGCACTCATGTAGTTCAAAGGTATTGTCACATTAATTAGTGATTACATCATCATTTAATGATGTTCCTAAGCATCAAAAAATACTCATGATATAATTATACTGTTTTTTAATATATAAAATACAAAAGATAATCAAGTTACATTTTAGGCGAGCAGGGAAACAAATATTTGTTGGAATCGAAATACCTGCTTTTTACCTTATTTAATCTGTTAAATTTTAAACAGATTAATTTTAACAGATCAGGTCAAATTATTTCTTAGGGACATTAAATAAATTTGGTATGAAAAAATAAGTATATCGCTTTTTGGACTAATGTATTAGTTTTCTAAAGCTGTATAATATATTGCCACAAATATAGTAGTCTAAAATAATGCCCTTTTATTAGCTCACAGTTCTGTATGGTAGTTGTCTGGGGAGGGAATGGCTGGGTTCTATTCTCAGGGTACCTCAATCTGAAATCCACAAGTCAGTAAGTCTGGGCTATCAACCTGGAAGCTCAGAGGAAGAATCTACTACCAAGCTCCAAATGGCAAAATCCATTTCCTTGCAACCAGAGCAAGTCCTTCTTTCCATACTATTAACTGAAGACTTCTCCCTGCTTAGAGACTCTCCAAATTCCTTTTCTAGTGGCAGTTTCCATCTTCAAAACAACAGCAATCTATTCAG
Organism: Tonatia bakeri; assembly: GCA_004024845.1. Lineage (NCBI taxonomy): Eukaryota > Metazoa > Chordata > Mammalia > Chiroptera > Phyllostomidae > Tonatia > Tonatia bakeri. The sequence goes on from PVIA01004108.1 coordinate 104,269, forward strand.
TCCTCCTCTGAATCCTAATTTTTCTCACTTCTCCTCCTGCCCTAGTTGGAATAAGTTCTCCACTTCTATGGTTCACCATTGGGCTCACTTACATAATCCATAATAATCTCCCTGTTTTAAGGTCAACTATGCCATATATCACAATTTAATCATGGGAGTGATAATTCATCAAATTCCAGGGATTAAGACATAACACCTTCGGGAGGCATTTTAAAAATTCCACCTACCATAACCAACAACTCAAATTTCATTAGGCAATGAATAGATTATTTTAAACATGAGAATAACCACTGTGTATTAATCTTTAATATATATTAAGAGCTATAACAACAGGGACTAAAATTCAGTAAGTGAGCCAAGAACATCTTTAAAACTGTTACCTAATAATAGGTATATATGTATTAATTTAATGTCCTGATAGTATTTAATTTTGTATTTCTAGTAGTTGACTAAAGAAGTCATTGAAAATCTGTTATACATAAAGTTACACTCTCTCCATTCTTACAGTTATAGACATGAAGGTATTTGTAAGTATAAAAATATCATTGTCTATTAATGATCAGGAACAGTGGTAAAGGACGTAGAATCCTGCTTTGGACTTTCTTCTAAGTATAAATGGAGTAATGACAGGTAAAGGTGTTTCATACCTTCAAAAAACTATAAATTTAAAAATTCACAAGATTACTCATATTAAAATCAGAAGAAGACCACAACTATGATATTCTTTGATTTTAACACTATTTCTGTAAAGCAATAGATGAAACAAGTATCTGTTATTTCTTTGATATGAGTATTTCTTACTTTTTATGTTATTATTTTCTTATGAGTAATATGTTCTTATTAAAGAAAATAATTTATCTTTGCATGTTAGTTTTAATGTCCTTCTTAATTTAGTACATTGTTTAATAGTTCCTTCAGGAAAGGCCTGTTAAGGTAAATTCTCTGTTTTCCAAAAATGTATTTCTTTTCAGTACTCTCAGGATATGGGCCCACTGTCCTCTGTCTTGTTTTTTGATACTGAAAATTTTGTTGTTTTGCTAATCATCCTTCTTTGGTATGTGTCATGAATATAGATTGACTCATTAACATTTTTCCAACTTCTTTCTGCTCTGCCTGACTGTATTTTGGAGGCTACAAAGCTGAAAACTGTTTCCTCAAAACTTTCACAGCTAGTGATACAAACTTGATTTGTTTGTACCATTCAAATGATTTGTGTAAGCTCAAATTTGGAATTGAGTTATGTGATTGCTAGACAGTGAATAAGGAATTCTTTGCTGGGGAGAATACATTAGAGGCAGTGTGACAAACTGGCAGTTGCAACAAGTCAAAATAGCTTGAGCATGTGGCTTCCTGATCAAGAAGCAGTTTCTAGGTTCTGGGGCCAGCAGCTCTATGGGCAACCTCCTGCTGAGGCAGCTGAATTCCTAACTGTGCAGGAGCAGCAGTTCACGTGGCAGCCTAGTGCTGAGGTATATTTTAGGATGCACTCCTAAAAGTGTAGCCTTGAATGCATTTATTGGTCCACTAACATTGATAGAAGCCACTAATATGCTCTAACAAAACTGTTTATTTTGTTTAAATTATCAAGAGAATGTTATTTTTCTCTACAGCTGTATTTGGCCTTTTATTTTTCTCTGCTGTTTTAGGTACTCTTTTCTTTGATATTCTGCTGTTTCACTATGATCAGCTGGGTGTGTATTTCTTTTTTATTTATCCTCATTGGAACTTGATTCAGTGCCCTGAATCTGAGAATTCACATTTCATTTATATTGGAAAAATGTAAGCCTAGACTTATTTCGATATTATCCCTCTCAAATTCTCACATTTAACTCTTTGTAGGGGATTCCTATTAGATGCATTCTGGGAATTCTCATTCATTTTTCTATTCTCTCTGTTGCATTTTGCAAATAGTTTTCTCTATAGTATTTGGAGTGATTCCTTCAGTGCTACCTTTCAGTACACGAATTCTCTTCTTAGTTGGTTATCAGTTTTAGCTATTGTTCTACTATATCTCACAAAAGCCCTATTACAGTGCTAACCAAATAGAATTTCATTTTTATCGCATAACACGCTGTCTGCAAGTTGCCAGCCCAGGGCTCGGCAGCAGCTTTACAATAGCACCGGTGCCCAAGCTCAGCTATTGTCTGTCTACTCTGCCAACCTTAACATGTGGTTAATGCCCACGATTGCCTTATGATAGCAAATGGACGCTTCATTGCATTCCTTCTGTTTGCTTTCCAGTCAGTAAAAATAAAAAAAAAATTATAAAGAAGGAATCATCATTGCTCTTTGCTAAAATGATATCACAGAATTTATCCGTAGCTGGACAGATACTAAGAAACATACTTTTTTATGGCCTTGTTGCAACCCAAACAAAATCAGGAGTTCTGCTAGAAAGGAAGGAGAATGGAAATTAGGGAAACAACTGAAGTGCTTGCCACACATATATAGTGAGCTCTTTAAAATTATTAATTTCTTTATGTCTTTATTTTCAAGTTCTACTTGATTTCAACCTGCTATTCTTTTTATAGTATCTTATTTTAGTTCCTTAATTTATGCCTTTAATCATTTAAAAATTCATTTAAATAGCTGTTATATGATGCTTTCATTATTGAAGTTCACAGGTGCCCATCTCTGCTGTCTGTTGTGCCACTGGGATCACATTTGTGGGGGATTACTCCCTCATCGATACTGCAGTCGCAGATTGTTAGTTCATCGTTGGCAAAGGCTTATCTATGGGAATCTTGGTCATCCAGGCCTAAAAACAAGTCCCTTCAGGGTAATTTTATATTTTTCTCACAGAACGATACTTTGGTGATAATTTTTACATTGATTTCTTAGCATAGGGATCTCCGGAACTTGGTGGTAGTATAATTAAGATCAAAATGCTGTGTGAGTCATAAGAACATTGTTAGAATTCTAAGAGAAGTTATTTTTAATTCTTAGAGATCAGATGCCAAGGAAATGGTTTCCTATAAAATGTTTGTGTTGGTTGGTGAGTTTTTCTGGTCCACTCTCATGGAGGGTTTACTCCTTTCAGTTTTCTGGCTTTCTGTTGTCTCATTTCCAACTTTCCATCTCATACAGCACCAAGATACATCTCTTTCCCCTACATGGTGGTTAGAATGCATCTACAAAATCTGTACTGATTACTCGGTGCTCTCCCAACACCAAGATGCACATCATGATAGACCATGCTTTAATGATAATGAGAAAAAATACAATCAAAATTATTTTTTTTAAATATATGTTTAAAATAATAGAGAAAATTAAATATTTCCTTAACTACTAAAAGTAAATGTTCAGTAATTGTGCATTCTGTAAGAAATAGAATTGACCCCAAATTTAAATTTATGAAATTGGAAATAAATTTAAAAACACAGTTTTTATTAATTGCCTTACTCTTTTTCGTTGTCTTGTTTTGTTTTGTGTGCCCTACTCTTCCTAATCCCTGATAAATACCCTTACCTTCTTAGAAGGTCATCTTTGCAATGTTTGTTATAATTTACCTAGCATTTTGAAGCTTACATTGCAAAAGGGTTTCAAGTTACTTACTCTGACCTTATACTAGAGCTAGAAATCCTTCCACATAATTCTCACCATTAATTAGCTTCATGGCTTTGTATCTTGATCGTGTTATTATACGAAAAATATACCTGTGGTCAGAAGGTCTCATGGCCAGGAAATAAGACAGTTTGAGGAGCTCCTACATTATTTTGCTCAAGTGTTTGCTGATGACTTTACTTGTTAAAAGCACTACTAAATCCCTAACACTCTCAGTTCATAAACAATAATATTTTTAAAAAATTACTAAATAGTAAATTAGGATAGAATGAGTAAATATATTCTCTATTTTTTAATTAGTTGAGAATTTAAAAACTAAAATTAATTCTAGAATGCCTTTAATGTCATCTTAATTAATTAATAAAAGAGAGAGAGGAACTAAGTTACCTGTCCTAAGTCAGAACCAGATTCAGTTGTACAAAGCCCAGCTAGACTATTTAGTGACCCAAGAAAGCATTTTTATGCATTTTCAACAGATAAATTTTAGTATTTAAAGCATTTAGTTTTTTAAAGATATTTATTTAGTTAGGGACTACATGAATAAAAGGGACAGACTTTGATTAACAGTGTTCAGCCTTTCCTTTTCATCCAAAATGTCTTACCCATGGCCCTGAACTTGTAAAACTCCACTCAGCAAACACTTAGTAGTTAACCAGCCCTTGCCATTTAGAAAGCAATTTTGTTATTGTCTAATATTACTCAAGCATAATTCTTAGAAGTATTAATCTGCCCTGTAATACCAAAAAACTAATCAAATACCTACCATTTAGTAATTTCTTCAGAGGATTATAGTTAAATATAATTTTTAGTCTCTTTTCAGAATAAGTAATAGTTGAAGGCCTTCAAGCATTTATCTCTGAGTCATACACATTCTTGCCCACAAATAATGACTGATTCACATTACTGCTTACTAGTGACAGCCAGGTCAAGAACACAGACCTTCCACTTGCAGTTCTGTTTAGACATATCTCTCAACCAAAACAGAATAATTTCTCCTCACTGTGCTATTTTGCATCATCACAGTAACCTGACTTACTTCACCATCAAATAATCTGACTTATTATACCATCAGATATAAGATTTTCTGCCTCAATAGCATCATGACTTACCCTGCAGAATTAAAATGACTGGAAGGTTTCTATTGTTGGAGCAAGACAAGAAAACTGTAGAGAAAAAAGATAGAAGTAATTTTTCTAACTTTTTTCTATAGTAATATAATGAAAATAAAATAATCAATAAGAATGTATACAATAAAAGAGAAGTTTAAGCATTAATCACCCTCTTTTGCAGTGAAGAATTTTACTTTAGAAAAAAGAGTAAAAGCAGACATCAAAAGTAAACACTACTCACTCTCCAAAATAAATGGGATCACTTTAAAACTTTGAATATGTGATATAAAAATTAGTTATTTAACACTTCATAGGGAACACTTTATGAACCCATTATTCTCTGGGGTTACCAATTCATGGAATGATCATCTTAACGATTAATCTTTGTTGTCATTATGCGTTTTTCTCTGTATTTTTGTGACACATATCATTTTGTCTTATCTCCCTGAAGTAATCATTTCCAATTTTGTTAACATATACTTGACATACAGTAAACCTCACATATTTAGGGGTGCAATTTGATACATTTTGGCATATCACATGCATGAGACCATCATGACAACCAAAATAATAAACTTTTTTTGCCCTCAAAAGTTACCTTGCACTCCTTTGTAAGCCATCCCACTGTCTACTAACTTCCACGTGTAAACAGTCATCTGCTTTCGGTGTCTGCCCATCAGTTTCCACTTTATGGAGTGCTACATGAATGGAATCATATCTTATATAATATTTTGTTTCGAGCTTCCTTCACTCAGCATAATCATTTCAAGATTCACCATGTTCTTTTGTCATCCACATCACTTTCATTTGGCATTTGTAGTACTCCATTGTATGGATGTGCTACGCTGTTGATTATTCACTATCTACCGAACATTTGGGTTGTTTCCAGATTTGGGTTAATAATAATGGTTTTAGTTAGCAACATTGCCACAGACCCTGACATACCTACCTCTCATTTCTCTTAAATCAACTCCTAGAAGTAAAATGCTTGGGTCAATAGTAGGCAAATTTTAAATATAGGGACTTTTGAAGAAACTGTCAAACTGCTTTCCAAAGTGGTTATACATGATTATCTTTTTACAAACTTATTTATACTGAAATTACATCAATCTTTTCATATATTTTTCTCTAAAGGCTAAAAGGCTCTGGATACTGAGCTAAGAAAAAAAAGATGAGAGCCTAATTACTTATACGGAAATTTTTTTAATTGGGAATCCATCATAATATCAAAGTATAGGTAGAATAAACATATAAATGAAAAAAGGAATCATTTCAAACTATATTAGAACAAATAATGTCCCTTAGACTCTTTTAAAGGCATTAATTCTACATTTGGATGAAGTTCTTCCAGAGGAAAGATCATAGTTATCTTTGTGCCCAAATGTATGTCAGCAATTGTAACACAGTAAGATCATTACAGTGTTTTATTAGAATCAAAGTCATGAACTCAGATGGAGATGGAATATATAGTAGTACATAAATATGATGAACTTATAAGGCAAAATAACTTGTGCAACTATTGGGCTTTAATATATAATTTTTCTTACTGCTATTTCCCAGGATTAAGCCTTCAGATAAACATTGTTTTCTCTTTCTTTCATTTCACAGTGTTGTAAATATGCAACAAAATGTTATTAAAATATTTGAGATGTGCTGCATTAGAAAAATAGTCACAACGGAAAAAAATGAAACAAAGGACACTATGGAAAACAACTTTATATGCAAAATAAAGAAAGAAATTACATAAGAATGAAAGTAAAAAGTTAATTAAAAATTCAGCTGGTACACAGTTCATCAATTTCACTATGGCAAGCCATCAAAATAATTATGATACCATGACTATAATCTAATCTCAGGCGAATGCTAAAAAGTCTGTCTTCCAATTAGCACATTAGTGGGGCCTGCATAATTAGATCAATTGAGTACCAGTAGAAAGAAAGCCCCCTAAGTGTGCACTATGAGGCTCATATGAAGAAACAGATGTAATCATGTATTTACAGTGCACATTAGGAAATTGTTGGCAAATGTTTAAAAGGAAATTTTTTCTTTGTATACAGCAAATCAAAGGTCTGGAAAAGGTCTTAAACAAATTCAGATTTAAAAAATCTACTCTGTTAATGCTTCTGTTATAATTAAGCAATGATATCTTAAAAGCTTATTTCTAAATTTAGATGTGGGACCATAAAAATGGGTAAATTAATTTTCTAGATATAAATGCCACATCAGACAGTAATTAGAAAGTCCTCAGAGATACTCATCACTAAATTGCATGTCTCTTCCTTTATTCTCTACTGCTTGGGAAAGCACTTCACTTTCTTTGAACATCATTCCCAGACTAATCATCACACATGTTTAAAAGTTAAGAATATCTTACTGTATGTAATTTTTAAAATCTTTTTAAAAGTTTTTAAAGTTTCTAAGGGAAGCTAAAACAATAGCAAGCATAAAATCCCATTTTCCTTTTAATTATTACTATTTAAATAATATTTCAAAAGTGTTTGCATGGATTTATGTTCTGCAAAGAGATTCTGTGTTACCTTAACATGTTAATAAGAAAAGAGAAAAATTGTCAATCGGGACACAGTATATTCAGATAAAATATTTTCAAGAAAGATCTTTTGCATTTGTTTCAATGGCTTCAGATTCACAGAGAGCCTCTATTTCTGTAGGTATAATTAAAAAGGGTAAGGGAAACTAGAGATGGCAAAACAATAACTCATAAGACTGAGAAAGTATGCCCTCCAAGTAGGAAATAGTAAAATAAAAGAAGATTGTCACCCTGGCTGGTGTGGCTCAGTGGATTGAGCACCAGCCTGCAAACCAAAAGGTCACCAGTTAGATTCCCAGTCAGGGAACATGCTCAGGTTGTGAGCCAGGTCCCCTGTTAGGGTCGTGCAAGAGGCAACCCTGTATTGCACATTGATGTTTTTCTCGCTCTCTTTCTTCTATTTCTCCCGACTTTCTCCTCTCTCTAAAAAAGTAAATAAAATATTTTTTAAAAAAGGTTGTTGTCATACATCAGCAAAAATATTAAGATCTATTTTATTTGAAATCAGCATATTTATCAAGAAGAAGTCTTGAGAAAAGAATCAAGTGTCCTAACTTCTAGTTCAGGGTCTATTACTATGAAACTGCAACACTAGGAAATCTCCCAAAATCAAATACTCTTACAGCAAAAAAAATGACCCTGATAGTTAAGAAGTTATGTCGTTAAGAAGTGATCATGTATGAGGTAGGTAAAGAGTTTATATCACTAGAGTTTCTAAAACATGCAAATTACCCACATGTGCTAAAGTACAATATTGTTCTTAGCTGAATGTTTTAGCATTTTTTTTTAATGCTGGGAAAAGGAGCCTTCAGGGATAAAAGAAATATGTCCAATTGAGGGGCCGGAATGAATCTACAAAAAACTTAAACATAAATGTAGAATAAGTCCACCAAGACTAAACATAAATGTAGAATAAGTCCACCAAGACTTCTGTTATCAGTTAAAAAGGATGTCAACCATTATTGTTAACATAATTTTAATATTGACAGTGTAAAATGTCCTTTTTTATTGCTTCTATCTTCAATCTGTTTTCCAATAAAGATTATCTTTAATAAGAAAGTGGTCCATTTACCAATTTTGAAGGAAAAAGAAGAACAAAAATCCAAAGAGTTCACCGAACTCAGGTATAAAAAGGCCCAGGGAATAAAAGAAGAGTGTAAATAAGTAAAGAAAAATAAACCTGAGGTCTAGTGTCCTGTGTCTGTTAAAAACCAGAAGAGCAAAGTAGGTGGGATCAAGTCTGAGGAAAGGCCCTGATTCTTAAATATTAAAACATAAAACACAAAGTTTTCTTCTCTGACAGAGGTCATCTAAGCCAAACCTCTCCTTTTTGCAAGAAATCTCTTTGCAATATTTTCTATAAGTTACTTAACCTTTTTGCCCCTTATTTTTCTCATTTATTAAACATATAAATATTACTTTAAAAGTTTCCTGAGGATTTTATCATCTCTAAAATGCTGTTATTTTATGTATTTATTCTTCCCTCAAATCCTCATTAGTGGGTCTTTGTGAATTCATTTTCTATACTTTTGGATAATAGTTTACCAAACTCATAAATAGACAAGCAAGAGAATACCCCAGAGTTTAAAAAATTCTTATAGTTATAAATAAAACGACTTAGGAGACTCTTTGGAAATGACATGAGGGAAATAATATTCTAGCTCATTTAGCATGAGAAAATGATAATTGAGAATAAATTTTAAGGTTTAAAATAGTGGATTTATCAGAGAAGATTCAGACTAAAATATTTTCTCCTTTAGTGCACTTTATAATTCTAAACCCTGGAAATTTCTCAGACTTTTATGTTTTACCATTACTCTGGTTTCAATCATCACTAACATAAAGATTATTAAAATAGTGTACTAACATTACTCTACCATAATCCCCAAATCTATTCTCTAGTAGTTAGTTGGACTTAATGTTTTTAATGTCAAAACTGATTTTCAGCATCCACTTCAGATGCAGAAAGCTTGAATGAGTGTCATTCCCTCCTTAAGAATAAGAAAAAGCCAATGTACATGATTATAATGTTTCCTAAACTCTCACATATCTAAAATCATAGGGCAAAAAATTAGCTTAAAATTTAAAGAAAAACACTTATCCCCAAGAAAAGACATGTCACAAACACTGATTTACTTGGGATGGAATATGGGAAGAAAGGGGGAAACACCATACAAGTTGGTATGAAGAGTTGTTAATGAATGGCTTAAGGCTTAGTGCAGGCTAGCATGAGAGTACAGAACAGCAGGGGCCCACAGATACACAGGGAGTTGGTGCCCGCTTGCAGGCTCTAAAATGGACCATGTGCTCACAGGAGAGCTGGGAGAGAAAAGTAGCAGCCACTGGGTAGGCAAAAGCTCCACCCAGATCATTCTCCCTTACAGAACAAAGGCCATAAGCTGCAGGCAGATGAACAATAAACCCTTTCTAGGGCACAAGTGAAGAACTGCTCTGACTAGGGGAGAGGAAGAGGAGAAAAATTCCTCTCTGCAAAAGGGGGAACAAAATCATAAGAATGTTGCAGAGGCTAAAAATAACTGTAAGTTCCACCCAGATACCTAGGTACTAGTGTCTGCCTAAAACGGAGGCTGAGCCAGGACATTGTAGAACATCTATCCCAAGCTGTCCAGCTAGACCTCCACAGCAGGCAACATGAGCTATAGCTTAAACAAGAGGTGACATTGGAACAACACGAAGTTAGCAACTCACTCAGGTAAACCTCTGTACACAAAACCCCAAATCAGCTCAATTCCTGACATAACCAGCACAACCCTACATGCTAAGTCCTATCAGAAGAGTTATACCAATCTAAGCAAAAATATTACTCCTTTATTCCTTACTCTCCTACACACCATATCCAGCTTTCAACTAAAATTTATGACCCACAGTAGAAAAAGTAAATACACTGTCAAGACACACACATGCCCCACCATACCCCCCCCCAAAAAAACTGTCAAGACAGTAAAAAATTAAAAAAAACTGGACACCAATACGGCACATGTGGTGAAACTTTCAGACAGGGAATTCAAATACCTATTATTAATGATAAAGGCTTTAGTAGAAAAGGTGAATAAGACAATAATATGGACAGATATATGGGGAATTTCAGCAGAGAGAGGAAAATTGTAAGAAAGAAGCAAATGGAAGCATTATAAATAAAAAAAAATACAGAAACTGAGATAAAGGATGCTTCCTAATAATTTATCGATAGATTTGACACAGCCAAGGAAAGAATCAGTGTATTGAAAACAGGCCAATAAAAATTATTCCAAGTGAATTGCAAGCAAGAGAAGAAAGTTGCAACAGCAACAACTAAAAGAATCTATACAATAATATCAAATTGTCTGATATATAGATAGTTGAAATCTTAGAAGGAAGAGGGACAGAAAGAGCAAAAGAAATATTGAAGAGATAATGAGCAAGAAAGAGCAAAAGTAATTATCAAAGAACCTCAAGTAGGATAAGGAGAGACTGAGAGAAGGGGGAGGGAAAGAGGTAGCTCTAGAAGGGAGGATCGAAGGGAGGCGGGGTGGAGAAAGGGAAAAAGAAGATTCTTTGCACACCCATGGGTAGTGTAAGGAGTCCCTGAGAAGTTCTGAAGAGACTAAATTAGTTTGGGCCCCATAAAGTCTTTCAAACTAACCTACCTATTCCTCTCTGTGAAAGGGGTCAAAATCATAAAATACCTCCTTGGGCAGAACTATGTTGCCCCCAAAATGGTATGTTAAAGCCCTAAACACAGTATCCCAGAATGTGGTTGTATTGAAGATAGGGCTTTTAAAGAGGTAACTAAGTTCAAACAAGTCATCAGGATAGTCCCTAATCCAGTATGTGGGGTGTCCTCATAAGAAGAGATTCAGACACAGACAACAGGCATCATGTGAAGATGCTGGGAAAAGCTGATCATTTACAAGTCAAGAAAGAGGTCATGGAAAAACCCAACCATACCAACAGCTTGATCTCAGCTTTGTGGACTCCACATTGTGAGAAAATAAACTTTCTGTTGTTTAAGCCACACATTCTGTGGTATTTGTTATAGCAGGCCTAGCAAACTGGTGCACAGCCAAAGCTTCCTCTTGGGGCCCAGCCCCACACTGAATGGAGGAAAAAGCAACAGAAGCAAAAGAAAAAAGTAAAAAAAAATAGGAGGGGTTCAGAAAAAAATAATGATCATAGAGCCAAGAAATACAAAAAAATACTAGGCTATTATACTGAACACTTCATAAAAACAACTAAAAAGGGGGTGTTAGAGTTCTAAGTTAGAAAGTTCTCCTGACCCACCTTTCTCTTTTAAAGTTTCAAGAAAATAATGTGATATAATAATGATCAAAAGAAAAGGATTGTCATAGAAACCTATACAAATATACTATTAAAAAAATAAGATGCAAATATCTGTCTGTGGGTCTAATTACTTTTCTTCCTCTCCACTTCCACTAGTTTGGTTTAGGTCACAACACTCTTTCCTTGAATTGGAACCATGAACTCCTGTGATAGACAGAGAGGCCCCAGAGAGATCCATGCTCTATCTAACCCCTGGAGTTTGTAAATGTCATATGACATATCAAAAAAGATTTTTCAGATTTAATTAAGGTTATGGACCTAAACTAAAGACATTATCCTGGATTACTAGGTGAGCTAACTTAATCACACAAACTCCTAAAGGCAGAGACCTTTCTCAGGCTGGTATTAGTAGTCAAAGAGATTTGAAATGTAAAAAGGATTTGATTCACCACTACTGATTTAAAGATGGAGGAGGTCGCATGAGAAGGAATGCTTCTGATCTTAAGTAGCTAATAGAGGCTTTTCTGGCTAACCACCCCAAGGAAACAGGGACTTCACCGTGCACCTGCAAAGAACTAAATTCTGTCAACATCGTAAATAAGCTTGAAAACAGATTCTTCTCCAGAACTTCTCAAAGAAACGTGGCTGTGCAAACAGCTAGATTTGAGCTTTATGAGACCCTCAGCAAAGAACCAGCTCAGCTATGCTGCACTTGGACTTCTGACCAAAAGAAACTGTGAGGTAATAAATGGGTGTTGTTTTAAGATGCTGAATTTCTGGTAATTTGTTATAGCAGTTGTAGAAATCTAACACATGTTCTCACTAATCATACTGATTTCTGTGTATCTCACTCCAACTCATTCTCCACTTGACTGCCAGAATAATCTTTCTAAAATTTGACTCTACTTTTATCATCCCTCTGTTCAAAACCATCATTTAAACCCCATTGCCTTCTAACTAAAGTTCTAACTCCCGTAGAAGGCCAAATGAAACCTTTATTTGATATAGTATTTGTTTACTCTCTCAGCTTGTTCACTCACCATAATCAGCTCACGTTCCATGCTCTAAATAGTCTGAATTATTTTTGTCCCAAAAAACTGCAAAGCAAATCAGCCTTTGTATTTGCTGAACACTGCACAGCATACCCTCCTTTTGATGCAGCTCACTCAGTCTTTAGGACTCAGATTACACATCACCGGACCCCCCTCAGTAACATCCAGCCCCTCAGGCTGGGGTAGGCTGTCTGCCCACATTTACTGCTACCAGAATGTCAGTCGTTATTGACTGAAAAATTGCCTATATTTTTCAATTTCCCCACTAACCTGAAAGCCATAAGAGATTTGGTGTTTTATTTTTTAAAGTTTTTCAAATAATCTTTGCTACAACTACAACAAAAAAAATTGGAAGGTAGAATTTTTTAAAAATCATTGATTTGAAACACAGTAGAAGATATGAGGAAAATTAAAGTAATAAGCAACCATTAAAAGCGATCTTAATTTTTCTACATTGCTGGTATAGTTTCTTCTGCCCTTCATAATATATATCTTCAGTAATTTCAAATTACCTTAAATTTACTTTAGATTTCAAGTTATTTCAAAATGCTTCCCCTAACAGTATTACAGAAAATATTTATGATTTTTTAGTTAGGTATCCTTTTCTAAGTACAAAATGCTAAATTCATGGCCTCATTTCAGTTTCCTCTAAAGAATAGTCTATTTCTAGCAAACTTTTTTTCTAAAGGCTCTCAACCCAAGAACTGTTGCAACGTTCCCAGTGAGTTACCATAGTAACTCTAAATGTTTCCCACCAAATGTCAAAATGTGGCACAGATCAGGTCTGTCATGACTACATATCAAGACCACTGAGAGAGTGATTGATGAGCGAAGGCATCACAGAAGGGTCTTAAAAATGCTGCCATATCTGAAAACTAGAGACAATATAGGGGATTACTATTCACAAGAGTAACCAACACCAAAATTTTTAAATATGTTATTTTTAAAGGAATAAAAAGCGCACTAGCAAAAGATCAAGTCGTTAAGATTTTCATGGAGGCCAAGACTTATGAGACACTGCACCAATAAAAAATTTGACCTTAAATATTATAAAGAAATCCAAAATGAGAATAATACAATTAGCTTAAAAGGAAAAGAGTGTTTTACATAAAGGTAGAAAAGCTGTATTACTCTGTCTTCACTGTGTTCGTGGAAATCAATGAATAAAGACATTAGTATGAGTGTGTCTTCTTCATGGACCCGTCCCAGAAGGCTGCTGTCAAATCATGGAGTTCTGCCCTGAAGCTCTCAGAGCAACTACACACTAATATTCATTGAATTTGATATTCGCTTAGTCGGGAATAAGGATACTATACTGTGAGTTAGTGATTCTGATCCAATGCAATCTCAAGAAGACAGAAAACAAGGGTCCCCTCAAAACAGAAAGAGCTGTTACTGAGCGCCCATGCCAGTTTCCGATTCAGATGAGCAATGCCTACGGATAATATAAGCTTACTGGTTGGCATTTGAATCTGTCTCATTTCAGTACTTGTGAAGATAATAGCAGAATTCAAATACTGTCTGCTGCAACATTATGCTGATTTTCATTAAATTTGGCCAAAGGGTGCCCAGCATGGAAATATTAAATGACCTTCAAACCACATGACTAAAAATGGCCTTCTATTTATAGTCATTATATTTTATTTTAATTTTTAATACTGACACTAAAGCCTAGATAATTAAAGGCAACCAGTGATTACACTACAAAATACTTCTTTTCAAATGTTCATGCCTAAATAACATGAAGAGCCTTTCATAAAAATATTTGAACTTTAGATTAATGTATTACATAAAATAAATTGAATTACATTTTCACAATTAAAGTTATAATTTTTATTAAGTTATAGTTTCACAAATTATAAAAATATAATTTTTAAAATATATTAATCACATATACAAAAGATTATACTATTTGATAACTCAAAAGTAATAATAGTCTATAGAAGTTAAATTTTTTAATCTGTATTATACAATGAATCTCCAAATCTTCCTAAATAAAGAGTACCGTTTGTCTTTACTAAGTTTACAGATGTTAAATTGGTTGAGAGAACTCAGGAAACTAAAATAAGATAGCAAAACTTAAAAACTACTTGAACAAAGCCTGTATTAAAGCTGCTAAGCAATTCAGATACAAGATGACATCTGTTAAAACTATTATCCATCTTTCAAATTGTGAGACACTTTAATTTGTTTTGAATAGTCTTAATGGAGTTTCTAAATTAATGTGGAGATTTGGTACCTGATATGCACACTGGATCTTGTAAAAGAAAAAAATGACACATAATATGAGCAACACAAGATCAAAGGGAGAAAACTATATTTTTTCATCTAAATTATTTAGTTGACACTACAAAATGCACCTGTAGTGCTTGCAGTCTTAGCCTCTCCCAGGAAGGTAATTAGCAGAAGACAGTCATCTAAATAAAGACATGGCCAAATGAAGTACGCAATGATGCCATTTTACCTAGAAAACATTTTAATGCACATCAAGTACATATGACAGCATCTTTCCTGACCTTCTAATCTAAGAGGTGGTGGCCTCATGAGTAAATTAATAATATACTGCCTCATCTGTCTTCACACAATCCCTGATTCAAATTAGTCCTCATTCTCCAGCTGCAGCATTGGCTTTGTGTCCAAGTCCATGATAGTAAATGTATTTTAAGATTCTGTTTGGAAATCTTGGACTATATTTTCTTTGAACAAGAGATCTGAGAGGCTAAACAAGATGATTATGGTTTGTGTATGAGAGGTCTCCCAAGTCAATCAATGACGTTCAAAGTTACCTCAATTGTTTTGGCAAATTGTTGCCTCCTCCAATATAGACTGACCCTGTATTCCCCAAACCATTCCCTAGCATTATGAAGAAAGACATTGCTCCCCATATAATGCCAACTCTTTTGACCTCCAGAAACATACTACTTCTGGAACTACGATCCAAAAAAGGTCAAAAGTTCCTCTTGGGAATCAATTATATGACACTGCAGATTCCCTGCAACCTTTGTGGCACTACCTTGAGACAAGCTGGCATTAGTATGGACAAAGATAAATCAAGCTGTAATGCCAGGTGATGGTAGTGGTGGTCACTTCTGAAGGAAATACTTAAAACTAAGAGTTTTTCATCTATTTAAAACTGCATTCATCTAACCGATATAATCAATAACACTTCAAAGAACTGAGGCTACTTGGAGGTAGCTGATGAAAGTGGTAGCAACTGTGACCACGTGCTAGTGAAAATAATGCATTTACTGAAGAAGGTTCTATACACTTTGCTGCCAAATATAATATCACCACCAACAACAGTAAAAACACAATACATGTTTTGAATGCTACATTACATTTCACATATCTTATTGTGAATGTTCTGGCTTCTGGATTCACTATTATTATTAGTATAACTATTATTATTGTTATGCCGTCCTATTTAGTGTGAGTACACAGTTAAGAGTCATCATCGAAAGTGGAAGCACATCAGGCAACCTTGGTAGCTGCAATATGAGCATCTTGACAGTAAACAGTCCGTTCCATCTCTCTGCTGGGGTGTAGAAACAATGTGATAAGAGTAGCAACATCCATGAACAGATGGAGTAGCAATGGTTACAAGGTCATGTATTTCAAGAAAGGCCAGTGCAAGGATCTTTCAGATATCTAAGAATCATTGAGATAGTTATAGCATTAATTTAGGAAAAGGATGACAACCCCCAAATTTTACTTTTTGATCCTGAGAGAAGTAATAAAAAGCCAGTGGTTGCTAGTTTATATCTCACCTCTACCTGTAAACTGAGAGAATTAGAGAAAATAAGAATTAGTTTTTAATTCTTATTTCTAAAGAACATATTTAAAATTTGTTTTAAAAGTTAAAATAAGATCATTTTACATCTTCCAATTCTCTTTTCATTTTCTTTTTAAACAGTCTCATCAGACTCTACTAAATTAAAAAATGTATAGGGTCACTAATATGAATATTGTCCTATAAAACTAGATAATGGTAAATGAATAGAAATTTTTAATTTAAATTTGGTAGTTTTTAGAGTGAGTATATTTTTAAAAGATAGGATAACAAAAAGCAAATGGAAAATAACTGTTAAATGCAAGTTAATTTTTTAATAGTTTGCCCCCTACAACACAATTTTGATACTTCACATGCTTAAATAAAAACTGATAAAATCAATAAAAAAGGAAATCATAAAAGGAAATAAAACAAGATTAATATAAATAAAAAATTAATCTTAAAAGCCAATACAAATAAAGCTAGATTTACTGGCTTAGTAGAGTATCTTTTTCACTTTAGAAGAAGATAGAACTTCCAGGGAGAAAGGTATCTGAAAGATTTTGAGAAAAACATGTCTTCCTTAGGTAATCAGAGAGGAAGAGTAAAGCAAGGTGGTAAAAAGTCACAACTTCAATGATAGTTTTAGAAAAAGTAAAAAAAAAATCTCATTTACAGGTGTATTCTGTCTTACTTTTACAACTGCATTGAGGTATAACTGCACATATTTAAAATATACTACTTGACAATTTTGACTTAGATATATACTTATGAAACCATCACAATAATCAAGGCAATAAATATACCCATCACCCCAAATATTTTATTGTGGCAAAATGAGTGGAGTTACATGAAAAGAATCACAAGAAAGAATCAAAATGTGTTATTGGACTGAATAACATTGAAATACAACTCATACTGAGCCATTTGGTAATCAAACTACAGATTGCATTTAACACAGAAATACAAAATTCAGCATCTTAAATAAGATAGAAGTTTATTTCTCATTCATTTAAAATAGTTCTAGAGGTAGGTAATTCAGAGCTAATATGGAACTCTTCAAAGCTATCAGGGATCTAAATTTTTCCAACTCACTGTTCCGCAGTCCCTACAGCTAGTCCTCATTGTCCAAGATACAGAGAAGAAAATGTCACCTCTTCTCTTTCAAAGAAACTTTTCAAAGGAAGAAGCTCAATGCTATTTGTCAGTAAGGAGCCCATTTAACAAAGGAGGAAATTAGGCTCAGCATCAATAAGTAAATTAAATTTTCCTTTCATTGGCCAGGACTTAGTCCTTGACTACATCTAGCTACAAATGGCACATTATTGCTTCAAATGAGCCTGTGGTTTGCTAATGAGGAGGAGGATAATAAATGTTGAGAGAGGCAGATGGCAGTTTCTGCTACATACGTGTTACATTTTACTGAGCCCCCTAAAATATACCGTTTATAAATATGGAAATTTGAAATGGTGGGTCCCACCATCAGTAGCTGAAAGGGTAAAGGTCAGTGGGGTACAAAAGACAGAATGCAAAAGAAGAAAACAAAACATGTTAATAAGAACAAAATTGCTATTCAAGTATACTGGAGTATGAAGTTCTATGTGTTCGGAAACAAAAGTATAGTGTATTTTGCAGAAACCTAGGTTCCTAAAAGTCCTGGCTGTGTAATTATTAAAGAGGAACCACATTCTAGAAAGTTTGTTTTATGAACAAATCCAATTATACATGTTGTTTATTGTTTTAAATTTATTTTTCACATCTTTTCTATAATATATCTAATTCACAAGTTACTCATAATGATATTTACTTGTGTCACCTTGATTCAAAAAAGGAATTTAAAGTGGTAAATTCCTTCATACGAGTATTATCATTTTCTCTCAGAACTCTCATCTAGGAAAAAATAAAATGTAGTACAATTGCCCATTATACGACTTGGAGAACAGGCCATTCAAACCAAAGCAACTCTTGCTGGCTCCTAGTTTCAAAAGAACAATAACACTTATTTTCTCAAATAATTTACTTTCTAAGATAAAAATTTCCTCCTGACTAGTTTGGCTGGAACTTGCCTTCCGGCATCTCGTTTTTCTTATGATCATGTGCAAGGGATTCAACATTTCCCTCCTTGGTTCATTTATCTCAGAATTCCCAGTTAACTGCTTTGCTCAAAATCTGAACCATTGTCTTCAGCTGCCAGCTAGTATAAAGTCATGTTCAATGCTCTCGATCTATGCCTACGTAGTTTACATGTCTGAATCGGAGTGTCCCTTAATCTGAATGTATGCCTGTTCAGGAAACTTGAGCAGATTGTCTGTTCAGAGGCCTGGATCTCCACAAAAACAGTCAGCCTAGGCTAGCAAACAAAAGCAGCTCACAGGAAGAGTTAAGAAGTGGATCTTTAAAATTGGTATTTTAAAAAAAGAAAGAAAAAAAGTATTGAAGTTCAGTGGCCAAGAAAAAAATCCCAAAAAGTAGCAAGAATATGTTGTCATTTGTGCTCAAATTTGTTTTCCAGCCATCCTGTGAATTTTTTAAATAAATGTGACCAAATGTTAAATAAGGAAATCATGCCACTCAAACATAAAATAATATGATATTTATTTCAAAAATCAAATAGATATTGGAATCAAGATGCACTCAAAAGAAAATGCAGTTTTGATTACAATGAAGCAGTTGAAACCAACTCTGATGATGCGTACCTGGTAATAAATGAGAAATGCCGTGCCATCCTGCCAGTAAAAAGAAGGGTTTGTAAATAAAATATAGCCTTTAAAGTACCAAATCTACATGTAAAATACTCTAAAGAAAAGTAAACGACAATCTTTATCTGCAACATAAAAAGAAACATTTTATAACTGAAACCTAAAATTACACTATCTTTCAAGAGATATAGTCAACTTTACAACAAAGTATCTCTCTCCTATCCCAGTGGAAGGTCTTCACACATGTATGTTTAATTCTGTATATACTCCATTAACTAAGCATATGAAAAAGGATTATCTTTATAAAGCTATAATTATATTGTCTTAATATGGCTTCACATGTTCCTATATTTCATTGCTGTAGTTTGCACCATTCACTTTTTTCCAATTTTCCTAACAAATTTAACTTACTAGTTGTTAGAGTTTTATAGGAACTCTGTATCAATGTTTTTCATACTACTTTCCCTCCTAACTCTTTCTAATAAAATCTCCTCTCCTTGTGAATTGAGGTTGACTTTAGTCAAATGTAACAGAAAAAGGAACACAGACTTAAATATTAAAGAAAATCATGGCGTTGTATTATTGAAAAATCAAGAGCAGTGGTTCTCAACCCTGTCTTCATATTGAATCTGTTGCAGAAGTTTTTAAAAAATGTCCTTACCCGGATCCCAATGGCCCCTCCCCAGAGATGATGCTTTACATGGTCTTGGGTACAACAAATACTTTTTTTAACTTCCAGTGTACACACAGGACTAAATACCACTGCTTTAGAAGGAAGGGCTCCAGATGTGACTTCAACAGGATATCAATTCTATTTCTCTCTGATTCTCTAAGCCCTTTTCTCTTCCATGTGTCTACTTCTGCAGGCAGGCTTTCTTCACAATAGAATAAAGACAGCAGCTTTATATCCATCTGTGATACAATCCAGAAGAAAAGAAGGTATCTTTTCCTTCAAACATAGAACACAATCTTAGGCATTCTCTGGGCCAGCATAGTTCCTATTCCCACCTGACCTGATCACTGTGATAAGAGAGATACAATTATGCAAATTATAATAACCTAAATCAAGCAACATAAAATTAATATAAAATTTTATGGCTGGAACTAATGAAACTTATAACATTCTAATGAAACACATGTGTCAAGTACCCCTTAAGAATACCCATATAACTCAGAGCACACCTGGAAAACAAGAGAAAAGTGACAAGTAACGGTGTCACAAGTAAGCAAGGGCAGATGCTACAGATGTTTGCCTTCAGAAAGCATTATCACTAGGTAGGAATTATGGAAAATTTTTTTTTAAAACTTGTAGGTGATATGAATATAAAATCAAAGCCACCAATCTGTTCTGAAGTTACAGTAGATGATCATTGAACATAAATATACCCACAAATTTATTTGTATTCCTATGTGAAAATTATTAATTTAATGGTTGAATTATAAGATGCCTTTAGTAATGCATTCCTCACCACAAATGAGAATGCTTTATTTTATAGCCATTAAAAAATAATAGTCAAAGTGTTTTATGTCACAAAATATTTATTATTCAGTCTTGTTGAAGAAAACAAAATGTACAAAAGGTATTTTCACTACTATTACAATGAAAGAAAAATTCACTAAAGCATTAACAGTTCCTATTATTAGCTTGTAGAATTTTGTAAACTTCTTTTGTCCTTTCTACTTTATCTTCAAAAATTTCTTCAATTACATATTTATTTTATAATAAAAACATTTAAACAGACCAATATGTTGTTTCAACTATAGAATCATTAAAAATACTACAGGAAATTAAAATTTTTAATCCTTCACTTAATTCTAAAACTTAAAACTCTAGATTTTTCTTTTCTAAGATTGAATGTTTAATTATGAAACCTTTATGAGTGTTGTTTGTGTAAATGCCAAGGGTATGGTATTCTAATGTTTATAATACATGCAAAGTACCAATGGCTGGAATGTTGGCATATAAGTAAACTTCCACAGCACCAGAGAAAACCACCATTTATCCCTCACTTAAAATCTCTGTGGCAAGGCACTTAGTTTTTCATGAGACTGTCTACTCTGTAATTTAAATTCTTTAATTATTAAATTACAAACAACTGGAGTGCAATGATGGCATTATATATTTACCAAATGCAGAAAAAATGGACATTTTAAAGTTTAGGAAAAATATGAGAAAGGAAAGAAATGGTGAGCGAAGGCTAGCACTCCTTATAATTGAATTCCATTTTTACATTTTTTTAATGGGAAATGGGAGAGGAGGAGAGAATTGTTTTTAAAGGATAGATTCAAGAGCTGAAAATAATCATCAAACTGTTTTGATTTTGCAAAAATAGGTCTACTTAAAAAATAAATAAATGTTTGCATTGCAAGTTCAAGATTTTAAAATGATTGTCCTTGTTTTAAGCAAGCAGTTATAGAACAAGCAGATAAGACTTAATTTAAAATGTGGAAGATGTCAATAGCACAATTATCAAATTTGAGATGGTTGACATATTTACACTGCTGTACCCACAAAGACAGAATGACCATTCTTTTCAAGTCTACATGAAAGATTTACTGAAATATGCCAGATGATAACACAAGTCACAGTAATTTTTTTCAGTACTTAAATCATATAAATTATATTTTGGCCACAGTAAAATAAGCAAGGAACCTGGAAAAATACATTAAATAGTAAATCCATAAGTGTGGAAATACAATTCTAAAAATCCATGGGGTCAAATAACAAATTACAATCAAAATTATAAAATATTTTATAGTAAGTGCTAATGGAAATATTTGTCAAAATGTGTGGGATGCAGCTAATGTAAGGCTTACAGGGAAATTTATGGTGCAAAAGAATAGCAAAAATAAAATATCTAAGCATCTAATTAAGAATCTAGAACACATCAGCAAATTAAACCTCAAAAATGTGGAAAAATAAAATAAAGACAGCAAGAACAATAAACATAGAAGACAAAATCAACAAAGACACAAAATAATTATTTGTGAAGATCGATTGAAATCGATACAATATCTAGTAAGACTTACCAACAAAAACAGAAAAATCACATGAGTTACCATTATAAGGAATAAAAAAGCAGACATCAACTATGCAATATTTAGAAATAATAGAGGCTATATGAACAATTTTATGCAAATATATTTGACAGTTATATAAAATGAAAAAAACCTGGAACAAGAAAATATACTAAAATAATCCCTTAATATAATAAAGGAATTTAATTTGTTGTTAAAACCTATCTCAACCCTGGCTGGTGTGGCTAAGTTGATTGAATGATGGCCTGTGAACCAAAGGGTCCCTAGTTTGATTCCCAGTAGGTCACATGCCTGGGTTGTGGGCCAGGTCCCCAGTAGGGGGCATGTGAGAGGCAACCATACATTGATGTCTCTCTCCCTCTTTCACCTTCCCTTCCCCCTCTCTAAAAATAAGTAAATGGAATCTTCAAAAAAAATAAATAAAAACTGTCTAAAAAATTCTAGCTTCAGTTTCACCAGTTAATTAAAGAAACACTTAAGGAAAAATCACAAATCATACATAAATTTTTCCAGAAAAAAAGGGAGAAAAATAGCATATCAAATTAATTTCTGAGGTAACCACAACCATGATATCAAGGACTGAAAATAAAATTTCTGAAAAGAAAATTAAAGACTAATTTACTTCATGAACACAGAAACAAAGTCTTAAATAAAAATATTAGCAAATTAGTTGCACTAGCATAAGAAAGGATAGTACATCAAGAACACAGGTTTATGTTATTCATTATATGCAAAAATGGATTCATATTAAGAAACCCATCAATGAAATTTACCTCATAAAGAGAATAAAGAAGAATAGAGGTAAAAATATTAATATTTAAGACATATTCTCAATATAAACTCTTAACAAACTAGAATTATTTAAATAAAAATTATTTTAATTACTGTTCATATTATACAATATAGTATAATATTAATATATTCTCCCAGAATCAAAATAAAGAGGCTCATTCTCACCACTTTTATTTAACATTCTCCTCCTTCCAGTGCCAGTACACTAAAACACAATCATCATCATCATCACAAAATGCATAGGGATTACAAAGTCACTTTCCATATAGTTTTGTATGCAAACTATGTGAAGTAAACTACATATAAACTATTAGAATGAATAAATCAGTTTGGCAAGATCACTGGATATAGGGCCAATATGCATAATGCACTTCCAAATACTAGAGCTAACAATTGGAAAATAATTTTTTTAAGGAGATCCTTGTACCTTAGCACTGGAGTTGTAGCTCCATTTAAGATGGAATAAACACAATCCACCTTGTCAATCCTACTGAATTCACCAAAAAACACAGACATAATACATAAACCAGCAACCTAAAAACTCTGAAAATTAAATAAGGAGTTTTAGGTTCCAGACAAAATGAAATAAGTACATTTTACTCTAATTCTGAAAATTAAGTACAGTTAAAACTTTGGATTAAATACAGTTATCAGACAACTCTGAAAAACAGAGAAAATAAAGTGGACCATCTAAGAATCTCAGGACTCAAGGGAAGGCCTGGTAATTAAATTCCTAAGATATTTTTGTTTTGGTCTTATATGTCCTAGTTCAGACACAAGAGTAACCCCCACCCTGGAAATGCCAACTGACACAGAAAGAAAAAATGCCTCAAGAAAAGTCTGTTTCCATTCCCACCAAAAATGCGCTATGGTCCCCTGTCCTCCACATCCTTGCCAGCACTTGTTTGCTGATTTGTCGATGACACTGTAGAAAATAGTATGGAATTTCCTTAAAAAACTAAAAATGGAACTACCTTTGGACACAGCAATTCAACTGCAAGAACATACCCTAAAAATCCCAAAACATCAATTCAAAAGAAATTACGCACCCCTATGTTCATAGCAACACAGTTTACAATAGCCAAGTGCTAAACACAGCCTAAATTCCCATCAGTAGATGAGCGGATCAAAAAACTATGGTACATTTACACAATGGAATATTACACAGCAGAAAGAAAGAAGGAGCTCCTACCCTTCGCAACAGCATGGTTGGAACTGGTGAGCATTATGCTAAGTGAAATAAGCCAGACAGTGAAAGACAAATACCATATTATCTCACCTATAAGAGGAATCTAATGAATGAAATGAGCTAACGAGCAAAATAGAACCAGAGGCATGGAACCATGGAACAGACTGACAGTGGTAAGAGAGGAGGAGGCAAGTAGTGACTGTGTGAGAGTGTGTGAAGGGATTAGTCAAAGAACATATATGAGGACTTGTGGACGTGGACAGCGGTGGCGGGATTGACTGTGGAAGTGAGGGACAGGCTAGATGGAGGGAGGTGAAGGGGGGAAATTGAGACTATTGTAACAGCATAAACAATATTTTTTTTAAAAGACAGAAAAAAAAATGTCTGTTTTATCTAGCCAAAGAACCAGGAAGAAGAAATCATTATAGGACTTTTGACTACACTCACTCTCCTAAGCAGAAACATCACCAAACAACCTGTACTCTGCAGGTCCTCTCTATTCCTGCCTCCTACTCCAGGTGCTATATAGACTGTAGGACAGAGCCCTGTTGATCATCTAAGTGAAACTTCTACTCCCCACCTGCTGCTGCAGAACCTAGAGGGCAGGGCCATGTCATCCAATTCCACTCTGTACTCAGCAAATGACAACCAAAAGGCAGCACCTACCTAATCTCCTCCAGGCTAGAGAGTGGCAGGAAATGGTAAATTACAGAAAGAGTGAAATGAAGAAAGGGACTGTTTAAATCTGTGTATGAATTCACCCCCCAAGCAGATATGGGTGAAAACAAAATCAACAAAGCAGAAGCTTTGAGAGCTGAAATATGAGGGATACTATCTAGATTTCAAATTGGCTTCTGAACAGCATAAAAACAGAATAGAACAGAGTGAACGTGCAAAGATTTTCAAATACTAAATTGACATTTGAACCAAAGCCCACAAAAGTGGTCCAGGGTGTGTGCTCTAAACTCAAATAAGTTGACTGTCTGCTAAAATAGAATATTTAAGCAGGAGCCTGAATTTCATAACACAATACTGAAAATGTCTGGGACATAATCCAAAGTCACTCATCATATGAAGGAAAAGATATGAGAAGATATGAAAAGGTATGAGATTTTCAAATGAGAAGGGGTAATCAGTAGACGACAACACCAAAATCGTGTTGAATCCTTCAACTATCTGACAAGGATTTTAAAGCTGACATCATACAAAAGAACCAACAGCAGTTATAACATTCTTAAAATAAATGGACAACTAGAAACTCTTAGCAAGAATCTAGAATATTAAAAAAACTGATACTTTCAGAATGAAAAATATAATGAAGAAGGTTTTAAAACTTCATTGGATAAGTTAAATGGCATAATAAAAGTGACAAAGAAAAGAATCATCAAACTTAAAGATCAAAGAAAGTACAAACTGGAACAGAGAGAAAATAGATTTTTTTGTTTGTGTATGTGAACTATTTTCATTTTCCCTCTTCTCCTACTCATTTTTATTTTTAAAAGTTTTATAAGTATTAACAATGTATGATTTAGTATTTAGGTAACAATTAAAAACTAAATAATTTTAACCATATTTAGATAACAACATCTTTAAATGGCCTATGACTAAGTTTTCCCAGAGATGGAGACAATCACTATTGAAAACTTGTGTCTCATGTTGCAGAACAAAAAAATCTTTTGTCATATAAAGGTTAGTTGAATGAGGTAGAATTATAGTGTTGCTTGTAAGACGATGTGGAAATTCAAGTCTAAGTAGAAAGATGCATATGCATACTAAGTAGTCAAAAAGGTGGTATGCACCAGATTTTAAGCTATTGTCCCAACCTCAAATCTGGGAATCTGCAGTCCACATTTGTGCTTTGTCAGATGCTCTCTATTGGGCTCGGCCAACAAAAGGTGCTAAAGGGGATATGTGCAAAGCTGGTAGAAAAATGGATTTCTTCCTGTGGATCTGCTTCTTCATTGGAGAAGCAGCAGTTTCTTACCATAGTAGCAATTGAACCTGGCTGCAATTTTTTCAACATGCTTCTGCTTTAGTTTTTTACTCTATACCCTCTCAAACTTTACAATATGAGACCTCTTCCCATTATCTCACTTCTTCATACTTCTTCTCACATCTCTGATCTTTCTTTTTTAAAAAATTACTTAATTGTTGTTCAGTGATCTTTTTTTTTCTTCTCTATCTTTCACCAATGTCATTTTAAATTATATGAATTTGTAAGAGTTTCCCATATGTGTCCCCTGTGTACTTACAATGATGCTACTAATATAATATTACTTAGTAACTACTTTTTAAATTTATGTGATGGAAAATATCTTTTCCCCTAGATATTAGTAATAATACAATGGAACTACTGTGTATCATTTTAAAATGCTAACAGAAAAACCATTTTTATATACTTTTGTGTAATAATGATGACCAGGTTACTCAACAGTGTAATATTCTGAATTGCTCACATTATGTGTGTTAACCATATCAGTGAGATCAGGTTTCTGTAAATGAATCCAGCACTGCAGCCTGCCTCAGTGGAGGTAATTTTGAAAAGAGGTATGAATCCTTAAACATGTAAATATACTGAAACAAGGTTTACTCCTCATGAATATGTGCATCTGAGTAAGATAATTAGACATTTGAAGTCAGTATCTGAATGTCATGTTTCATTAGTAACAAACCGATTATGAGAGGAGCTTTAATGGTATTGATGCTGTTATCATACCACACAGGGCTGCATGTGCAGTTGTGCTGGCATCAAAGACTTCAGTGATGGAGCTAAGATCTTCACTAATCATCTGCATATTGCTTTAAACACTATTTTCTCCCTTTTACTCCCCACACAAGCCACAAAACAATGGCAGGTTGATATAAAATGTAAGAATCAGATTGGAATGGATGCCGCAAAGGTAGCATACTTTAAATCTCAAAGGTTATGTAGAATATGAGGCATTTTGCTGTTGTTCATTTTATTTTCAGTTAATGGCTTATTTTTTAAATAAACTTTCTTTTTTTATTTTATTAGATTTAATGGGTTGACTTTGGCTGATAAGATTACATAGGTTTGAACTATATGTTTCTGTGCTACATGATCTATATAATTCATTGGGTACCCACCACCCAGAGTCATATCATGACACCTTCAAAGAAAGGACAAACTTCATTCTCAAAAGACATGAAAGTATAAAAATTTTTATCAACCGAAGAGTAAAAACAAAATTATTTATTTTTTAAGTTATTATTTACTTCTGAGACTTGTGTAGGACAATCAAAAGTAGCATCTAAACTGCAGAACTGCAGTCCTCTCACCATGTAGAAGTCCCGACAGCCAAAACCACACACAGGCAAAAAGCAGGCTGCTGGGAGCTGACTTACACGGCGTATCTTGCTCAGCGGTAGCCATCAGTCTTCTTTCTCTGCTTAGATGAAGATTGAAGTTAGACAATGAAATAAAAATGTATAGAGACTTTAAAATGGAACAGAAGTATAGAAAGTATGTAAGTGCACTGTGACCAATTCAGTTTCCAGTATGTCAGAAATCATTTGCCTAAAACCCTTTACTTACACTGATGGTCACACAGTAAGAAAATTCATTTTATTGTGCTATCCTCCCTCAAAGGTTATGTGAATGGTAAGATATTATTTGACAAGCAAACTAGCCAACCAACAAAATAAAAACTGTGTAGAAACCTAAGAACTGTGTATGAATATTCTGGTAATAAATTATAAGGAAAGAAAGATTGAGGGTAACAGAATATAGTTCTTAGTCAGAATAACTTTGATTCTTATGGAATAGTTCTGCTGAAATCCATCTCTAATACAGGGATTTTTTTTTTCTATATTCAGGCTCCCAAGGGTCTGTGTCACAAGGCCAAGTACTCTTTCCCTTGAGAACCTGAGACACTAGCATCTACTCTTAACATGCATATGCTGCCCTTTGGAGTTTTAATGGTACTAATGAAACTTCTTTGAGAATACCCACCAAGAGAGTCTTAGAGTTTATTCCATTCCCTGGAGGCCTCTGAGTTTATTAAAAAAAAAAAAAAATCAAAGTCATTTAGTTTGTCAGATATCCTCAGGGTGAAAGTTAGCCTCAATTCTCTACTTGCCACTCTTGGTCCTTCCTTAATTTAGTCTTCATTCAGCTTGTGTACTCCTTTTTAATTCTTAGAAGCATTCATGAATATGTTTTGTTTATATCTGATCCAGAATGGATCATGAGTACTATTTTTATTTTAAAATAATATCTTTACATCATAAATAAAAATTAAATCATATTTGAGTCTAAAATAAGGAGTCAAAGTTGTCCTCCTTGATCTCTCCCTGGTTCCATTCCCAGAAATACAGTTGACCCATAAATAACATGGGGGTTAGAGATACTGACCCCTCCTCACAGTTGAAAAATCTTCATATAACTTTGATTCCCCAAAAACCCAGTTGTCTCTTGGTTACTGCAGGAGATTGGTTCCAGGACCCCTGCAGACACCCAAGCCCACCAATTCTCAAGTTCCCAACAGAGAATGGCATAAATCAATGCATTCGGTTGAACCTTTCTATATCCATGAACTCTCAGTCAGGAATCAAAAACAGTGGTAGTTACTAAAAATAAGTCTGCGTACAAGTGGGTCCATGCAATTGAAAGGGTTGTCCAAAGGTCAACTGTAATTTCATGTAAAGGTATTTGGGGCTTTAGGGTTTTTTTTGTATTTACTATTACAAATTTAACATAAAGTCTAACACTGTAATCTCTTAATTTTTTGACATCTGTTGACTCTGGATGATAAAATAAGAAATTTGAAACATGTTACTGCCTTGCAAACTTTCACCTCTTGGTTCTATTATTTTACTATTGACATTAAGGTTTCTAATATTTATATTTTTATATTGTAATTAAGTCACCTGCAAATTGCATAGATTTATTTAAAATCAATCAACAATATTAAAACAAGTCTAGCATATCCTGATTTTTCCCTATTGAACCAACAAGTGTGGCCAAACACACAGAGAAGTGAAATTCTGTCACCAAGCCCCTAACTCTGGAAGGATGTCTAAAGCATGAGCAAAAAAATGCTATCTTTATTCATTTGTTTTCATTTTTCTTTACTTCATCTAGGAAATCCTCAGTTTCTATT
Organism: Tonatia bakeri; assembly: GCA_004024845.1. Classification (NCBI taxonomy): domain Eukaryota; kingdom Metazoa; phylum Chordata; class Mammalia; order Chiroptera; family Phyllostomidae; genus Tonatia; species Tonatia bakeri. The sequence continues at coordinate 133,434 of PVIA01004108.1, forward strand.
CTTCTTTCAGTTTATGATACCTTTTTCTTGTTTCCCTTTTTTCCATTTTGCTAGAACATCTTCACCTAGGTGGGTGTAGAATTATGAAATTTTCTGAGCTCCTTCATGTCAGAAAATTGCTTGATTTGTTTAATTAAAATGTTGGATAGAGGCAAAAAATTTTTCTCTCAGAAATTTGAGAAGACATCATTCCATCATCCCATAGCTCTGATATATGAATGCTGTGGAGAAAGTATTGGTATTAGTTATGTTCCTCATCCCTTTGTAGATGACCCCATTACTTTTCTCTTTTAAGCTTCCAGGGTATTTTCTTTATTTCCAGCCTTCTGAAAATGCAAAAGAATGTGGAAAAGTATGTCTTTTAAAGTTCATTCTCCTTGGTATTTTATTGAGCTCTTCTAATTGAAAGTTTATGTCTTTATTCGGTTCGGGATACAGTGTTTTTTAATCAAACACTCCCAACTTCTATGTAAGCATTCTGCTTCCGCAATGCCTAGTAAACAGATGTTTGGCTTGTGTTTAGCCTTCATTTATCATAGTTTCAATCTCTGTCTTTTTATATTCAACTAATGTTTATGTTGTAAATTTTTATTTTGTTCGCTGGGAATTTGTAAAAGGAAGAGGGTTGAGCATGTATGCTCTATATTTCATATAAAAAGAGAAGTCTGCATTTTTAAATATTTTTATGTAAAACTTTTACGTAAAATGTTGAAAATTAAACTATATGTCCTCCTTTAAAATGGCAGCATATCTATATACATAAATTTTAAGCAAATAGGGATTAATTTTTCTAATTTTTTTATTTGACTGAAAATTATAAAATTAATTCCATTATTGCATAAGGTTAACATCAATTTGGATCTGAGATCCATAATTTGGATTTTTATTGGATATATTCCATACACCCACATGCTTGAAAGTTATTTCATTTGCAGAAGGGATTCAACAACCAAATATTCTGTGTGACTAAACTATTTTGCTTCTTGGGTAAGCAGAGTCTCACCCAACACTTAATTGCAAGTGTTTCATGCCAAAAAATAAATAAAGAAATAAAGAACACAATACCAAAAAGGAGTTTCCATATCCAGCTAAAGACAAAGTTAAAAGAGAAAAGTGTGAATTAGGAATAATTGGTAGAGCAACTCATCCCTTTAACTCATCCCTTTAAAGCAGATCTCCACAATCTTTCTCACTGCAGACATAAACTGTAACATACACATGTGCGTTCCCACTATGGGTACCCGCAGAGGTTTCATTGTGTTTTCCTAATATCTATAGTATCATGATAGAAGTAACCATGAATGCATACCAAATATTCCCAAGCTTAAAAGCTTTATATTACTAATAAATTACTGATGACATACTTCAGAATGGATTCTAAGGTGTGTATGACTCATTTGAGAAACATATACAACCACAAAATTCCTCAAGAGAAAGAAATAACATATTAAAAAACACATTTATTTAACAACTATGGAAATCTCTAACATGTCAAGAAAAGTGCCAGATAATTTTAAATTCTTTTGAACTTATAGCTACAAAAAAAACTTCACAGAACCTGATGCTAACTTTGACCCCACCTATTAGATTCTGTCCACTGATGTTTTGGAAATAAAAAAAAAGAATCCATTTCTAATTGGCTGTCATCAAATTGATCTAATTCCTATGATTTCCTAGACATTCAAAGCTATATTTTTCTCCTTTAAGAATTTATTTATTTAAGGGGTGGATGGGCTGGATTGGGAGTAGAGGGGAGAAAACTGTATTTGAACAATGATTAAAATTAAAAAATAAATAAATAAAATAAAAAAAGAATTTATTTATTTAAATTATTTTATTGTTGTTCAACTACAGTTGTCTGTATTTTCTCCCCATCCCTCCCTCCCACACCCCCTAAGCCCTCCTCCCTCCCTTGCTCCCACCTTCCCCCTTGGTTTTGTCCATGTACCCTTTACAGTAGTTCCTGAAAACCCTTTTCCCCACTGTCCCTTTAACCCTCCCTTCTGGCTATTGTTAGGTTTTTCTTAATTTCAGTGACTCTGATTATATTTTGTTTGCTTTTTTCTTTTGTTGATTATGCTCCAGGTAAAGGTGAGATAATATGGTATTTGTCCCTCACCACCTGGCTTATTTCACTTAGCATAAGTTCCATCCATGCTGTCACAAAGGGGCTCCTTCTCTCTTTCTGCTGCTTAGTATTCCATTGTGTAAATGTACCATAGTTTTCTGATCCACTCATTTGCTGATGGGCACTTAGGTTTCTTCCAGCTCTTGGCTATTATAAATTGTGCTGCTATGAACATCGGGTGCATAAGTTCTTTTATGAAGTTGATGAAGAAGCATCAAAAATCAATTTGAAAAAAATTATCTATCATCTACTCTTCTTTTCACAACAGTTATTTTAATTTTGTGCCTTTTAGCTTTCAGTGCATATTTTTTTATTACCAAGAATTTTTTCTTCAGTGGCAATCTGAGAGAATAACATTTTTTTTAATTCAGATAATATAAGCATCTTTTTATGCCACTGAAAAAAATTAATTTGAAATAAATACAGCTTACCCAATGCCGGGGTTAAGGGCACTGACCCCCACACAGTCAAAAATCTGTGTGTGTATAACATAAGCCAGCCTTTCACATATATGGATTCTCAACCACAGATCAAAAATGCTTATTTGTATATGTTTTATAATTCAGTATTTTTTAAAAATCAGTTTCAGTGAGCAGCAATATATATATAATGCAGTATGATATACTTGAAAGAACACTTGACTTGGTCATACTCGTGTTATCTGGATTCTTTTTTAAAAAATCAGTTCCAGTGAGCAGCAATATATATATAATGCAGTATGATGTACTTGAAAGAACACTTGACTTGGTCATACTCGTGTTATCTGGATTCTACAAAATGAGCTCTGCATCTGAATAGATTATGAAACATCACTTAAGGTCTTGTTTTTCTGGGTTTCCAGTTCTTGTCTGAAGGCAATAGGAATTGACTAGATCAGCTATTCAAAATGTGTTTTGTGGACTGCTGCCTGTCCAACAATTTTCTTTTTAAAAAAAAAAGAAAAGAAACTTACAACTAAATGTTAAACTGAATATTTTACTAAGCATTTTGTAACCAGTCTTTTTCTGTGGAGATTGCTGATTTACATTCTGGTGCATCTCCTTCCTCACTGTGGGCGGGAAACAGTCGACAAATGGATACTTTGGGATACTTTAATTTCCTTTGGGATTAAATGTGATCAAATCATATAACAAATCCTCTATACTCCTGAGATTTATAAGGTTTTTTTTTCAAGGAAGTTGCCCATAAATTCTTCTGTTTTTCAAATATTACAATTCTAAAGTCTGCTCGCCAAAAGTCTCTACCCAAATTTCTATTGTGCCAACTCTCAGAAAATCTAATGCTAACACGTTTATTCCTGACATTTTCCAAAATTCCTCCACTAGTAATGTTTAGGAAAAAGTAATGAAAACTATTTGGGCCACCACTTAAGACATTTAAAAGACAAATACTTCAGATCTCTCTCTCTCCTGGCATAAGAGGATAACACAACACATTATAAGTGAGCTTAACTACGTAAATATAGGAGACCTCGAGGTATGCACATCTCAGGTACTGCTTTATTAAGCTTCTGATTCAAAAAGTGATCTTGATCATATATTTTGCTCATAGTAGAGGTTTTTCATATTAATTTTCCAGTCATTAAGTATAGAAATACCCAGAAATCTCAGAGCTAGACAGTTTAGAGGTGCCTTCTAACTTGCTCTGATTGCAATTCATTACTGAGTTTTAATATCTACATAAAGAAAAAAGGAGCACAAAATTCCATGAAGGCCATTCTCACTGATTCTTTTTTTATTATTATTTAAATGAATGTTCAAGTACAGTTTTCTCCCCCTTACTCCCAGTCAAGCCCTCCCACCCCCCCTCCCTACCTCCCTCCCATTACCACCCTCCCCCTAGCTTTCTATGCAACATCATTCTCACTGATTCTTAAAATAAGAAGCAGAATGGTATTTTAAAGGTAATCATAATTCAAGTTTATCCTTCACAAGTAAACTAACCCTTAGGGAATTTATAATACTTTAATTCATCATACACTGAACTATCAAGTTGAAAACAAGACCGAATCTGAAGGCAGTTGGGTCACTCAATAAATTCATATTTAGAAAAAATTTGGATTTCAGATTCATGATAAAGCCAAGCACCTATGCACAACCTCATTTGAATGACACTGTTAGACTGATACATAGAAGCTCAGGCCTCCAATACCAACCATTTCAACAGGCCCAGGTTTATGCTGCAAAGCATATAATTTCTCCTAAGAAGTGCTAGACTATCACTCTCACTGCAGAAAGCCACCAGGCTAGCCAAGATTGATGGAGAAAAGAATAAGACTCAACCTCTCTATGACATGAGCAGTAAGCACTCGTGTATGAGAAGTACAGTATTACTATAACAAATCACCATAGCAAAACTTGTTGCAATGGTTTGGGATCAGGTGATGGGGTCAGAAGCTGAAATAACTTCAAGACTTAGGAGACAGTTGGTGATGGCTTAAAAGGCAGTAATGAAATGTTACTGGAGGTTGGAGAAAAGATAATTTGTATCATATAATGGCAGAAATTGTAATAAAATTAATACTTGAGATAATGAAGAAAATGTCTAACAAATTAGTAGGTTCTAGGTAAGGAAATTTCTGGAATGAATATCAAAAGTGCCAACTAGCTGTTTTCAGCTGTGTTCGCAAAGGTACAGATAGAAAGACATGAGCTGAAATGCTTCAGTTTTTAAGCAGAATTTATATGAAATAAAAAGGAATCAAGAGTTTCTGGGTTTGAAAGTAAAATTGGTTTTCATTCTCAGTCTCTCCATACAACAAAAAGCTCTCAGAGCAAAAAATGGCCTGAAGGCAAAGTTCAAAGTCAAGGTTTGGCTGGATGACCCTAAACTCTCAGAAAGATGGAATTTCATAAAATCTCTCACTTAAAGAAAAGGGCCTCCACCAGATTTTTTTACTTCCTTTACTCCCTGATATATTACCCAGAAAGTGCCAGATTCAGAGAAGGCACACAATTAATATTTGTTGAATAAGTAAGTGAAATTTTAAAAAGTGCTGGCTTTTTCATAAGAAAGTGCATACATGTATTTACCAAGAGAAAACCAGGAAAGTCCCTGAATAAAAGGAAATAACAGAAAATTACAAATGAAGATATGTGACATGTCAAGTCAAAATCTTACCAAAATTATGGTATTTTTATCTATTCTGGGTTTAGTTTATAGTTAATATTTTTTTAAAAAGCATTGTAGACTTAAAATGACAACATCAACCATAGAACAACAAAAAAGACTGTACTCTCTGATGCATCCATCTTGTTAAGAATATTAAGTTACATAAAACTAAAAGGCAATAATGTGTGGATTCATTGACAACCTGGTATTTTCTCTGTCTTGGAGCCTTGTGTGAATCGAGCAGCACTTTGACCAAATGGGGTATTTTTAAATGTTGATGTTTTCTTCAAGGATTTGAAAGCAGTTCGAGGTTCATTATATGTGCCAGGACCTGGGGTGGTTGACTTCACAGGTGCAAATCTCTATCGAAGAATGGGAAAGTATGTCAATGAGGAACTATTGTGCATGTTGATACTTCATGAGTTAAAAGCTGCCTTCTCAGTAATATAATACCTAGAGCTCAATTTATTTCTTAATGGAGTGAAGAAAATGTAGATGAATTAAGATCTGGTACCTATCAAAACATAAAATATATATAGCTTTTAGCAAAATCCTCTATATATTAATATAGCAATGCATTGTGTACCCTACTATGCCAGATAGACTTTTTGAAAGAAATCATCTCTATATGAGATTCTAAATGATAGGATGTGACCCAGAATCATCTATTAACATACATTGCCATTTGCTTTTTTTTTTTTGGTTGACCACTCTCTCTTTCTGTATCTCTTTCTGTCTGTCAGTTCTTCCCTTCCTGTCTCTCTCTCTATATATGCACACACATACATACATATATAGAACCATTAAGTGAAAAGTCCTTAACGGTCCTTTTCAATAGGATCGTTGATGCTATTGAACGATACGGTCCTTTTCAATAGGATCGTTGATGCTATTGACAATACCTGTCATGGTCCTTCACCCCTAAATAGTTTGATATGTGTTTACTAAAATAGGGATATTTTCTACATATCTGAAATACAGTTATCAACTTCAGTATATTTATCAATGATATAATGTTATCTAATCTACCATTCATATTCCAAATATATCAGTTGATCTAATAATGTCTCTACAGCATTTTTCCCTTTCAGCACATAATTTAGTCTCAGGTTAGATATTGCTTTTATTTCCCTTTGATGTAGGAACATTTTGATAGCTCTCCTTTGTGTATTGAGACTTCAGTAGAATATAGCACCTTCTTTTATAAACTAAAAGCCTTCCTTGGTTGGTACTCCTTCATAATTATATTCAGGTCATGTATTTCCAGACAGTATACTAAATGTGTGTTGTTGTGCCTTTCTCAGAGTATCTTTTCTGGAAGTATACTAATTCCTTGGGACCTCACAGGTGATTTTAATTTTTATGACATCTAACACTCCATCTACATGTATTAATTAACACTCAGCATTCTACTTAAAGTAAGAGTTCTCCCTATTCTCCCAACTATCTAGTTATCTGCATACCTATTTATTTCTCTATTATCCATATGGACTCATGAATACCAGTTTGAATGATTTATAATTAATTACTCTTATTCTTACCAGCAGGGGGTCCTTCAAGTTGTTTCATGTGTTCCTATAATATGTGCTCATATTTATATATATATATTTCTTACTTTCTGACTTATCAAGATGTTATAGGTTCATCTTCTCCCTACTCTACAAAGTCTGTGCTTCTTGGCTCAGTTAGCAGACATAGCTAGAATACATATCTATATATCTATTGGTATATCTATATACACATATATACATAGAGAAACATTTTACATGTGTGCATGTATGTGCATATATATCATATACACACATGTGTATACATATATACATTTAAATCATAAGTTTACATCAAAACTTTCAATTCACCTCTATCCCACAAGGTTCTTTTTAACCTCTCCCAATCCATATTTGTATGTACCTTCTTCCACAGTGAAAACCGTGGCTCCCAATATCAACATTTTAGCCCAACCCTGCAATACATATAAAATGGTTTCATGATTGTTTTACCTGTACCATTATAACAAACCAACCTGCTAAAAAGAATTCAGAATTTGTTTGCAATTCTTGTACTCACTACACCCCCACTCTACCCTAGCCAAGACTGATCAAATACTGTGGTTACCTGGATTATTCTTTTTCCCGCCTTCAGTGTGGGTAAGGGTATATATTTGAAATACAATGGTTCTTTTGTTTCCATTTGCTTTCAGTTTTAGGTTGTTTTTTTTTTAACTTTTCCAATTATTGATTTATTTTTATCTTTGAATATATGGAACATAGACATACTTCCAAAAGACATATACACATTTTTAAAAGTATACTAAAAGAAGTGGTGCTCCCTCTCATTTTCCTTCCACCCTGTGGATGTTGTGCCCCTGGGGCAGGAGGGGTAGGGGGAAGATGTCCACATTTATAATATTTGCAAATCTCCATAGTACAAGCATACCCCATTGTGACTAATTTCACTCTACCACATAATGTCAACCAACATGCAAAACTGAAAAAATTAACAGTTGGTTCCTATAACCAAGTAGAAATGACTGGAGTATGCCAGTGATTCCAGTCCATACCCTCACCATCCCTTGCAGGTAACCAGCTTCATTGTTTTCTGAGTTATCCTTGATGTGGTTATATAAAGACGAACAATTATGTGTATGTTTCTTATTTCCCCTTCCTTCTTAACACAAGAGGTAATATATTATATATGCCCTTTTACATTATATTCAATAAATAAAACTTAACACTAGTAAAAAACAAATATTTAATGGAAGTAAAAAAAACAACTCTCTAAACTTTTCTCCTAAATACTATCTATTATTTAGATGCTGAGTATAATCTTTTTAAAATGACAGTACTCAACCCTGGCTGCATATAGAATTACCTGAGAAGTTAAAAAATAAATGCTGATGCCTGGGCCCTATTCTAGAGTAACTGAATAAATCTTTAGGAGAGAGGGAAGACAGCACCACACTATAAGAAGGTATTAAAATTCCCCAGGTGTTTCTAATACACTTTTAACTTTTTAAAAATAACAATGAAAGAAAATTTCCCCAACTTGGTGCAGGAAATAGACATACAAGTCCAGGAAGCTCAGAGGCTCAGAGAATCCCAAACAAGTTAGACTCAAAGAGGACCACACCAAGACACATCATAATTAAAATGCCAAAGGTTAAAGATAGAGAGATAATCATAAAAGCAGCAAGAGAAAAAAAGAGTTACCTACAAAGGAGTTCCCCTAAGACTATCAGCTGATTTCTTAAAAGAAAGTTTATAGACAAGAAGGGACTGGCAAGAAGTATTCAAAGAGATAAAAAGCAAGGACCTACATCCAAGATTATTATCAAAAAAAGCTATCATTTAGAATTGAAGGGCAGATAAAGTGCTTCCCAGACAAGGTAAAGCTAAAAGAGTTCATCATCATCAAGCCCTTGTCATACAAAATGTTGAAGGGACTTATCTAGGAAAAAGAAATCAAAACTATGAATAACAAATTCACAACTGTCAACATTTGAACATAAAAACAAAAATAAAAACAAACTAAATAAACCACTAGAATAGGAACAGAATCACGGAAGTGGATATCACATGGGGGGTTACAGCAGGGAGGAGGAGTGTGGAAAATGGGGGGAAGGTATAGGGAATAAGAAGCATGGTTGGTGGGTACGGAATAGACAGGGGAAAGTTAAGAATAGTAGGGGAAGTGGAAAAGCCCAAGAACTCATGGATCATATGTAAGATCCATGGATGTGACTAAGGGGGCATTGCTGAAGTGAATGGGGGTACCAGGCAGAGGGGGACCAAATGGGAAAAAATGGGACAACTCTAATAGTATAATCAATAAAATGTACTTAATAAAAAAAGTCATGTTAATTATACCTCTAAAATATGCCTGCAATTTATCTACTTGTCTCCAAGGAGGTACCTCTTCAAGTACAATGAAACTAAAGTAGTCACCTTCCCAAGTTAAATAAGATAATCAGATATATACATAACACAGTTGGTTAAATGCTGTAACTGCATTGATCTAGAGGCTGCCCCATTATGAAGGTTTACTAGTGTTATAATGTTCTTGCCTTAGAAATACCTTAGATACCTTGAAGAGTGTGAAGTGATTACTGTGGTATAGGTTCTAGCATTGTTAGAAAGGTCCCTGTGGAAGTTGTTGACATGACCTATGGCTTGGCTCCACAGAGAGCCTTCAGAACCTTCTCTGAAAGAAATGCACATCCTCAGATTACACGTTAACACTGTATAACTTCACTGAAAAAGTATATTTAAAAACTCAGGCTAAAATCTCATACAAGCCAAACCCAACTTTTGCATGTGCAAATTTGCATAATAGAGAATGTTTAATACATGGTTTCAATTCAAATATTCATCTTTGTATAGTATTGCTAATACTATAATCTTATTGCATTTCACCCACATCTTTTGGTAATATGATTTGCCCAGGCCATGTGCATTTCCAATTTGCTTAAATATCACTTAACTTTTTATAATCTCCCTGAACATCATTGAATTTGTTGCTGGCATCACATTATACCTATTACACTCTGCTTATGAAAATGACTATAGACCATTACCTGGGATTGAGAAAGAAAAGCACATGACGTATCATTTACATTTGGTGCCATATTTTCAGTCTTCTGAAACTGACTCTTAACGTCATACTTCCCAGGCTTTGGTACTCCCTAAATCATTACAAAAAGAAAAAAATACATATTCTCATTAAGAAAGCATTCATAGCACCGAAGGGAACAGTTGGCTAAATATTCGAACCAAAGCTACAGGGTTTTTAAGTGAATTCCTATATGATATTACCAAAGCATTTCATTAAAAGGCAGCCAGGACAAATTTCATGAGAGAAAAGAAAATAAAAGAGGAAAGAGAAGAGGAAAGAGAAGAGAAAAGAGAAGAAAAAGAGA